>JBBJLS010000041.1:3747459-3766989 GCA_037577275.1 Bryconaethiops microstoma
AAAAATGTATGTGTTTTTTTTTTTCCAGTTTCATTGAGCTTAGCAAAGTTATTAATGTACTAAACCGATGCATTTCATCCTTGGTCCTAGAGGCCCCCTGTCCTGCACATTTTAGTGTTTTCCCTACTTAATTAATTTGTTAAGTAGTTGTACTTTGTGTGCTTGGAATGTGGGAAATTTTTTTAATGTACAGAGCTAAAGGGCCTCCAGTGTTTGGAAGTAAAAATAATTGAAGAAAATGACTGAAATTAGGCATATTAAGTACTTAGTATTCACCGAACGTCTTTGTTTTAATGTGACTGATATTTTTATGATTCTAGCATTTTAAATGTATGTAGTTCGGGGTCACTTCTATTGGCCCACTCATAGTGGTCTCACCAACAAAATGACTCTAATAAAATCCCCTCTGAAAATGGAGGTCCTTCCTCCAGACCTCTCGTAAGTAATGTACCCCATGGCTTGTGGTGGAAGTGAGCTGGCAGTCTGAAGCACTAATGCTAAATGAAGAGCCTTCCAGAAAAGTTTTATCGCAGCTCAGATATGAAGAGAGCTTCCTTGGAAAGTTTAGATAAAAGGTCAAACAGCTTGCTCCACGTGTCAGGGAGTTGTAAACAGGCCAGTTTTGCGTGGTTAGCGCCTACGCCAACCATTACAGGCCAAAAGCAGATGTGAAAGATAAACCACAGGCATCCCACAGCTGTCCCTCTTCTGTGGGTCAGCAGAAAACAATATCGGCCGGTCCTGGTCTTTAAAAAACACTGCGGTCTGCATTAGGTCTGGAAACTCTCTCTCAGTGAAGAGGGCTGGCTGATCACATCTGTAGCAAACTGTGAGTTACCATATCTTAGCATAGTCCCACTTGTGTAGTTAGATAACATTTTATTAGCCAACAAGCTAGAGTTTCAAAGAGATTGCTTGACCTCAAAAGCATAGTGAGATTCAGGGAGACCACAGATGCGATGTAATTTATCTTCAGCCAGATGTTTGAACTACTTCAATAAAGATAACTATTGTAGGTGTAATTTTAATAAATAAGTCTTTACTTAAATGATTTTAAGGTTTTAGATAACTTCTTGGATCTAAAATCTGGAATGTGTTCAAGAGAGAAAATACATCGCTCTCCAAGTATATTTGTATGATCTTCTCATCCCCTTGTGAAACAGAATAGCACTTTCATTCTGATTCAGTATTCCTACACATAGATATGGGGTATGTGTCCCTGTCCCTGTGTCTCCTGTTTGGGCTGGGGGTCCTTCTGGGTCTTTAAGAACTGTCAAAGAGCCTTTGTTTCAGGAAGACCCTTAGGAACTCACCTGGGCCTGCTCGTCCTGACCCTTGTGTTTGTTTTTCTCTCTCCAAATGTCCAGTAGCCCACCATGACCCTGAGAACACATTCAACTGCAGCTTCATTGAACCCCCCTCCGTCGCCGAGCAACCAACCCCATCCTGGTCTTCCCAGGAGTCCTTCTCCTCCTTTGAGACGAGCGAAGACGGCCCTGTTTACTGCGTGCCCCACGAAGGTGAGTCACCATGGAAATCAGTGCAGATAAGCCATCTGTTTGGCCAATGAGGAGAAGCAATTGGGGAACTGAGACGTCTCTGAACAATTTTTTGCACTGACCCACTTTGATTGAGAGTGATTGTTGATACAGACTCACTGGAATGGTAATGCCAGGCCTTTAGGCGTGTACACTGTGTGTGTGTGTGTGTGTGTGTGAGTGTACGCCATGAAAATACAAACAGGAAATGGCACAAATGGCCAAGTCAGCAGTGGGAAAGCTACCAAGTCATGAATCATTTTCTTCTAAAACGCTTGAGCAGGAAAAGAATAACGATCAGTGTTCTCTGAGCAATCGTTTTTGGTTGGCAAAACCTAGGAAGAAACAATGAAGGATTCACCCCAGGCAACATTCTGTACAATAAAATGTGTTTCTTAAATCAAGACAAGCATCTTCAAGTTGCTTTAGCTACCATTTGAATGCTTAAATGGGCCTTTGCTTGGTTATATTGATCTCCTCTATGATAAACATTTCATAAATGATTCTATATAGCACAGGTTCCCCATTCGGGTCCTGGAGAGTTTTGAGTGTTTCCCTGCTCTAAGACATACTAATCCATTATTTAAAAGATCGAAGTTTTAAAAATTGGAAGAAAATTGCCATTTATTGCCAAACTGCCATTTATTACCAAATTGCCATTTATTGACAGCATGCGAAAATAAGGTAAACCAATTATTTGATAGCTTTGAGAGAGAGACATTCAGAATTGATCTCAGGTAGCATTAGGAGTCTTTATCACTGACGGGTTCAGTATGAGCTTCTTGCCTGGGTGGGGAATCAAAGCCCAGGTTTGGGGAATACAGCCCTGAAGGAAGGGGAGAAGTGTTATCCACGGTGCTATTCAAACAACAATCTAGCAGATTACACCAATTAGCCTTGAGCCAATCATGGGGTGGTGGTGGCCTAGTGGTAGGATACTTGCCTCTGGTCGTGGGTTCAAATCCTACCTCCAGCACACCACCACTGGGTTCCTGAGCAAGACCCCTAACCCCAAGTTGCTCCAGGGAGACTTTCCCCTGTAGTTAGGGAATGGAAGTCGCTTTGGATAAAAGCGTCTGATAAATGCTGTAAATGTAAATGTAAAATGTAAATGAGCCTACTGCATGCCTGAATGAACACAGATACCACAAACCAGGCTGAGTTGTTTAGCAATCTCAGATATACTTGACTTCTGACATTGTATGACATTGCATGTCTTATCTGAATCACTAATTGAGGGGTCATAGGACATTAGGCAGCAGCAATGTAGGTTTTTCACTGTACCTTTTTTCTTTGTTTTCTAATTTTTTCCCTTCATGTTTGATTCAGATACCATAAATGAGGGTATGGCAAAGCCAAGCCCCAACCCCACTCCAGACAATGCTGTGTCCGTTACTGAGGACGATGCTGGGGAATACACATCTCTAAAAGACACAAGAGCAGCCACAAAACAACTTGCCAGTGATGGCAGCGAGCAACCACTGCTGAAGTCTTCTGACAGTGAAGGCTCCACCAGTGGATCAGAGTCAGCCATGGGCGCTCTTTATGCTCGCATCGCCCGTCTTTCCAAGCATTCCAAAGAAGAGGAGGACAGCAGTGCAGCTGAGGCCAAAGCCAATCACAAGACTCCATCTCCAGAGAGGACCAAACCACGTCCACCGGATCCTTCCACCAAGCCCAAAGTGTCTTGGATCCATGGAACATCCAACCAATCGGAGAAGGGCCAGGCACCATCTCCACCCAAAGAAAAGAAGAAAAGCTCTGCTGAGGGTGCTGGAAAGAGTGAGGAGAAGCAGCGATCTAAGGAGAAGTCAAGCAAGAAAGGTGAGCAGAAAAACCAAGATGCCAAGAAGGGCGATGGAAACGAATCCCCTAGCAAGACCAAAGCCCACAAAGCTTCAGACCCCATCGAGCACATCAACGGAGCAGTCCAGAATGCCTTAAAGAAGATTGGCAACTTCCACTCTGAAAGGAAGGGAGGAGATACAACCAAAGACCCACCCAAAAGCCCAAAGATCATGCACCCTCACATGAACTCTGAGGCGGCCACTCTTCTGGCTGCCCAGCTGAAGGAGAAGACCCAGAGCCTGAACCGTAACGAAGGTCTCTCCATTGGCCTCAAACCCAATGGAGTATGCACCCCACAGGCCAACCGTGAGAAGCCTACGCCACCCCAGAAAGCCAAGCGCTCAGTGACTGGAGCTAACAAACCCCTTCTACCCACCTCTGCTAACCTGCAGAAGATGGTTCCTGTAACGGACTCCACTACTCCTGAGCCCAAAAGCCCAGAAAAGCAGGCCTTAAATGGGACCAAAGTAGGAGATGCAGGAGATCCAACGCCAAGGAAAACGCCCATTAAAAAACCACCCAGGAAGAAAGGCAAAGAGGGAGCAGCCGAGACAGAAACTAAGGTCACCCCAAAGATGGCCATTATGCCACCTCAGTTTGTCAAATAGACACTGTGTTTGGAAATTACTGGGCTCAACACAGTAAATGAAACCTTTCACTTAATACTTTCTTTTTTTTTATCATGCTCATCGTAAACAAACAAACAAAAATTGAGCTGCATACTAGATTTATTCTCCTGAAGGATTTTTTTTTTTCTTTTTTTTTTTTTGACATGCAGGATGAGCTTGGAGAAGGAACAGTCACTGGGTAACACGACGTGCCTTGAAAGTTTTACAGTTTGTACAATTTTGAAAGGAATTCAGCAGCATTATAGTTTTAAATAAAGTAATGTAATAAGCTTATTTTATATTCCAGCATTCCTACAGTTATCACAACTGCATTCAGAATTGTTTCAGGTCATCCTGTGTTCTAACATTATGACCAAAAAATGCCTTTTTTCTCCTTATCAACAAAAGTTCTGAAAAAAACAGTTTTTCTCTCAGTGTGAACAGAATGGTACTATGATCAATCATAGTGTAGCACAAACAATCCACAACCATAGTTAGCAGCTAGAATGTCGCCGTCATTCCATAACAATGCTCTGTGTTTATACTCACATATTTCTCACAACCTATTGATCCCTGTTAAATTAGCCTTGCGAAGGTTGAAGCTTTTAAACATAAATGCTAATTAGTCGCGTTGACAGTTTGTGAGTCGGTTGTCTTCTCTCAGCTTCCAGTATTTTTGATGTTGTTGTTTTTTTCTTCTTCACGGCAGTACGTGTTCTATCAAGTTATAGAGAGCTCACTATGTTCTTTCCCAGCTCTTTCCCAAGAGAAGAAGGTCCAGAGATAACTGAATGCTGCTAAGACACAGTGATTTTAACTCAAGTTACTGTGTCTGGACTAGGAGTGTACAGATGTATTTGAAGGGACTTTTCTGGAATATTAGACATTATTATAATATTCATTTAAGATGGTGCTCGTTTTTTGGCCAAAATTGATTTTTTTGTGTAATTACCAAACTTAAAAACCCCAGAAATAGATTAGTATATTGATTTCTTTTGTCTGTATTTCACTGTCCCATTTGAATTTTAAGATTCCTGGAATTTTTTCCAGTATATCTGATACATTAACAGATATCAGTTCCTGAATTATATTTTCTTAGTATTTTTTCAATGCGAAAAAAAAAAAAGTATATATAAAACAAAAGCTATTTGAGTGCCAATTTTAGAGCTTTAAACACGAATGAATGAGTGAATAAGTGAGTAAGTTACATCCAGGTCCCTGAGGTGCTGCGCATCTAAAACATTATAACTTTACATCTACAGCAGAAAATCCTATTTTATTACCAAAATTACATATCACATTCATCATTTAAGATAAATCCAATTTTTTAAAGCTGTTTTGCTTACTTAAACCAGTTCCAAAGCATCAGTTTCAGAGTCTGTATTTGTATTTGCTGATGTTGGTATCATGCTTACAACATGTAATTTAGTCAACGTAAATTGACTCTCCAACGCTGATTAGGTATTGAAGGATGTTTTTTATTGAAATACACACAATATTTCAATGCTCAGTGTATTGAAATAGCTCAGCTTATATTGTAAAAGTATCAGATCTAGCCTTGTTTGTGTGGTTGAGTGTATTTAACAACTTAATTCTGAATCAAACCAAAAATAATGAGGTTAAATGAAACTGTGTTGATGCATTTCCATTGTAAAAGAACTGTAATAGCCCTCAACTCCCTTGGTCTATTTCCATTCTGCTTGTTCAGTAGCAAAGTAGGCTGAGGCTGTGGTGGACCTCAGAATGAAGTTTTCTTCACCTTCACTCCAATCGGAGCATATGGACAACAGACCTCAGAGTGATGAGAGACTGATAGATGGTTTCGCATTACAGCTACACAAACAAGCCATGCTGCTGATTTTATGGAGCGACAGAAAGAAACAATTAACTCCAAACAAACGGAACTAGTGATCATTTATAATTCTGAGGTATTTTGTTGTGAGAGCTGAAATATTAGACAACATTCTGCCCGAACCAGACATGAACTGACCTGAAAGTTTTAATCCAAACCTTTCGTGATCCCCAAAAACTCTTCAAAAGTGACCATCACTAACCAGAACTCCACATTGCCAATGGTAGCACCCATTAAAAGTTGATCTGAACTTAAAAAAGTCAGTTTTGGTATGATTGTGGAGCTAATACTGATCACTTCTATCAGAAATTATGGCAAAAGTGCAGATCCATAAGGCGATGTTTGTAGAGACTTTTTTAAGTAATGTAGTGTCTCAACTTTATCAATGCAACATCCTAGATCAACTTTGCCTTATGGCATAATGGACCACGGTGGACCTGCCTGCCCCAACAGACTTCCAGGATAAATTGATTTGGGTAAATAAAAGTAGTGGGATAGAATAAAGTAGGTGAAAATACTTAAGCTGGCCAATATATGCTAAAGGTAGGAGCAGTGGACGGGATCCTGTTGGGTTTGGACACATATCTGAAGCTCTGGTATGTGTGTGTGTGTTTGTGTGTGTTTTTACATCTTGGGTTCTCAGTGTGCCTCAGCTGAAGTCCCAAGATTGTGAGCCATTACTCATGAGTGCAGCTCACTATGCTTTATAAGCCTCTTACAATAGGATACAATAGGACAAGCATTACGGACGCAACTAACATAGCGTATATTATGAACAACAACAGAAGTGCACTTATTCAGCATTATCCAGCAATCTCTTTATTCCTCATCTACAAAAAACACTATAGTGCCTGTAATGCATTCACAGTATTGTTTTCTACATGACCAGTTGGAGATTTATCTATGGTTTTTGTCATCAGTACACTGATCATGACTGAGGTACCACTTACTTGCCTCCTTTAGGCAAAAGTTCTCTCCATCTCCTCATCATTGTTAAACCATCTGTTGAGGGACACGGTCCGTGGACCAGTTCCATCCATCTAGTTCCCACACGCTCACCCATAACAGGCTGACCACATAAATGCTAGCTAAAATAAACCAGCCGAGCTTTTCTCATCAAACCCGAAACAAAATAACAACGTTTGAGTGGAGCGTCACGTCTTTGAGCCTCAAAGCACTTGCAGGTTATTCTCGGAAGGCGCTGGGAATATATCGTTCGGAAAATGAAGAAACTGGACCGTTTAAAGGCATTGTAGACTAAATTGGCGTAGCTGGTTGTGTTTTGTTTTATAGTAGATCTTCCTTTTTTATGGTACAACAAATTTCCCTTTTTTGTTTTATAATGGTTATTTTTCTACATACCAAGATATTTTGTAATAATATTGTTATCTATGTTTGTAAGCTGTGCTTATATGACTTATATGACTTTTTGCTCTTTCTTTTATGTGTCATCAAATGAACTGGCTTTCAATTTTGATAGATTTCCCCCTTTGTGGTTTGTCTTTTTTTTTTTTCTTTTTTTTTTTACATTTGAACATCAGGTACAAGTTTATGTATATGAACATTTTTTACTGTTTACTCTGTGTTGTTGTTTGTTTTTTTTCTTTCACGTTTCTCTGTGGAAGTTATTGTTTTCTATAAACAGTAAATCGTATGATGCAGAGGTCAGTGGGAGGTTAGCTTTATCTACCCGTATAGCCCGTGATGTCCTGCGTCTTTTACTCCGCAGGATCTACGACAAGGAACAGATCTTCATGGTTTTGCACAGAACCTGAAACGTTACCACCTGCAGTTTATGGTATTATAGGATTTTAAAGACTTGTCTGCTCTGACCGGGGCCTGAGCGGGCCCTGACTTGAGGAGTCTCGCTGTGGCCGTGGATTTCCATTCTGTAATTCCGTGTTGACATGTGTTCATGTGTGGCTGTTCATTACCTTCTTCTGAAATAAAGACAGAACCTGTAGCTCCCGAATGTGACGGCTGAGAATGAATCCGAATTTCACCGCCAGACCGGACGCCCACTGGTGTCAACAATGAGATCATTTTAGATCAGTGAGATCCACAATAACGTTTACATTTACTGCATTTATCAGGACGCTTTTATCCAAAGCGACTTCCATTCCCTAACTACAGGGGGCAGTCTCCCTGGAGCTACTTGGGGTTAAGGGTCTTGCTCAGGAACCCAGTGGTGGTGCCGAAGGTAGGATTCGAACCCATGACCTCTTGGTCCAGAGGCAAATACCCTACCACTAGGCCACCACCACCACGACATATTATGCAAATCTCACTTTTTGCATCCTTTCGTATTTCAATTTGGGTCTCTATTGCTCCTATAAACACTCCAAGCCCAAAAAAATACATCCATCCGTTTTCTGTGAATCAATAGAAAGATTTTGGTGTCAGGAATCATTTGCTTCTACGAGCCATTTAGACGGCTCCCCCATTGTGACGTTATAATGATACATTTGCATAGATCCGCCCTTCGTCTATCGAGCCCCCACCCACTAGATTAGTTGAAGATCAGCCATTTCTGTATGCTGGTTTTACGAGCACGCATAAGACACCGAGCGCCATGGCTACAGGCAAAGGCAAGTCATTTCAAGGTGGACTGCTTTGAGAACCTTGGACAGTACACAGCAGGATTTGCCATAAAACTTTGTCTCACGACGCTGAAGTTAGCTCCTTATTTGAAATTTTCATTCCACCTTAAATACTGCTATCCAGACCGCAGTATCGCTATTTCGCCTGTAGAGGGGAAACTTTACTGAGGTTTACATTCAGAATTATGTTGCCTTTTTTAAACGGACTGTTTCAGAAATGCATGTAGAGAAATAAAAATGTTTTTAATCTTTACATGGCAATGATCTCTTTCCAGAAAAAGGCAACATAATTCTGAATGTAAACCTCAGTAAAGTTTCCACTCTACAGGCGAAATAGTGACATTGCAGCCTGGACAGCAGTATTTAAGGTGGAATGAAAAGTCGAATAAGGAGCTAACTTCAGCGTCGTGGGGGATCTGTACCTACTGTCTGTGACAAGTCAGCAGATGAGGGAGATGTAAGTACTTTCAAATAATGGCTTTTGTGTTTCTATTGCAGTTATGTATGAATTAGCTTGTTCCTTTCATAAGCATGGGATGGGGTGGGGCGTGGCCAGCAACCGCTTATTTGCATAAAAGTGACAGAGCCCTTAAACAGCTCGTTCTGAAAGGAACTGAAACTGTCAAGAATAAAGCTGGTGAGATCTCTTTAACGTGAGAGTGATTTTTTGCAAAGAACTTCATTAACATGTTTTGTATAGCCCATAGACCTATTATAACTAAAGTGAGCTTTGCATAGTATGTCCCCTTTAACACACTTACACAGCTGCAGTTCATATATTTGTAAATCTCTTAAACAGTAATGTTAAAAAATAAATAAATAAATAAATAAATAAATATTTTCCACTGCAGGGCATTCACGTTTTATCTAGTTTGTTACAGGAGAACAAGTTACCCTCAGAGTCCAGAGCATTATAGCAGCTGCAAAAGGGGACCAACTTCATATTAAAGTCTATGTATCTGAATGTAATGTCATTACATCAATGTCAAGTTCCTGTAGGTGTAATGACCAGGCGTCCCAGTACTTTTGTCCATATAATATGTGCACCCATGAGCACAGAAAACAATGAACTTTCAAAACTTTAAAAATTTTATTGCCAGCATTAAGTAAATAATGCGTTAATGTGATTATATATATATATACATATATATACACACACGCACGCACGCACGCACGAGATGGCACAGTATCACTATTTCATGTCCATTTACGAACCCTACATACTGCCCTATGTAAGTTTTTACACCTATATATCCATTATGAATTTACCATCAATCAGTCATCAGTGACTCTTTGTTAGACAGATTATACAATAGTTGGGTGCAGGAGCCTGTATTTTAAGTGCCCCATGTTGGGAGCAGGGAGCCATTTGAGAAACAAACTTGCTATTCGTGTCCTCATCTGTGTAGCTTATGGTATGTAGCTTAAAGTTTAGAAGTTTAGTTAAGAATTTGTGTGAAAGTTCAGACTCTTTCCAATTTCAGATTCAGTGATTTTGGTTTGTGTACTGAGTATCAAATCGCCACACACCGACTATAGATGTATATACTGTATATATAAACAGTGTGTCTGAGCATATTCAGAAAAACACAGAGAGAGAAAGGGGCCGGCAGACGGAAGATCAAATCTTACCTATCATTTTCTCAGAGAGACACAAACACAGACTGTAATAGCCTCAGAAATAAACTGGCAGACGTCCTGGTTACTATATCACGGATCAATATCTTCCAATCTGTTAACCACGACCCCACCCCACACCCCTGTACATGTTTGTTTCTATTTCAGATGTGGCTCGGGTATGCCTCAGTTCTTCAAGTAGGAGTGTGAAGTGTAAAATAGTTCGGTGTACTCAGCCATGGAACAGCAGTGTCAGGCCTGGATGGTTTGCTGAGTAATTTTTCACCTGAACTGAACACGAGAGAATAAATGGAGCAGGAGGGAATAAATGAAGACTGTGATTTTCCTTCACTTCACGTCATCAGGCCTTGAGCTTCTCCTCAGCCCTCATTCAATGTGAACGTCATAATAATTATGTTGAACAGAGATGTCAGACGAATTGTGTAATTCCTGTATTTACAAAATAGCGAAATACTTACTCCACTGGGAATTGTGACTATGAAAAGAAGCAGTCTGGACACACCCAGTACATAACCTGTTTAGAAAACACAACATTGTGAGTTTTCAGAAAGCTGGAACATCTAAGAATAGTTACCAAAAACATGCACAAGAACTGATTGGCAAATGGAATTTAGTGAAGTATTCAAAAATACTTTCCATGTAAAGTACAATTTTGTCAACTAATACTTAAGTGACCATGTTCAGTCCAACAAGTATTTTTACAAACCTTTGGAAATGTGGAAATTTACAGCATGACTTTACATTACACACACAAAAAGTGTTTCCTTGCTAAACTTAACTGGTTGTGCCACCTTTAGCACCAATACCTGCAAGCAGATGCTTCCTTCAAGTGGAATTCAGTCTTTTACAAAACTGTAGAGGAATTCTGGCCAACACTTGTGTGCAAAAATTGCTTTAATTCAACTACACCGGAGGGCATTCCAAGCATGAACTCACGGTTTAAGGTCCTGCCACAGCATCTCAATGGGGTTCAAGATGAGCCTTGTCTTTGTTTGTTTCCTTGAGTTATTCAGAGATGGACTTGCTTCAGGTTGTTATTTTGCTGCATAAATTGCGCTTGAGCTTTCAGATCATTGACTGACAACTGGACATTCTCCTGCAGGATTTTCTGGTAGAGTGCAGATTTCATGGTTCTGTCAATTATTGCCAGTCAACCAGGTTCTGACACAGAAAAGCATCACCACACCATGTTCCTTTTGCTTAGTAGCGATTTTTTTTCTGACCTTAATATCATGTAACCATGAATGTTGACCTTATCTGATGCAGGCAATGGTGTTTAAGAATTATAGGCTGGCCAATTCTGGGCAGATTTGCCACTGTTCCAAGTTTTCTCCATTTGGAAATAATGACTCTCACTGTGGGTTCCTAGAGTCCCAGCACTTTAAAAGGACCCTTAAAAACCTTTCTGGATAGATAAAGCTCAATAACATTTCTCAGCTTTTCTGGTTCGGTTTGATCATGGCAAAATTTCCTGCTTGCTAGAACCAACTTCATATAGGTGGAAAAGTTATATTTAAGTGATGCTTAGATTAAACAGGGCTGGAAGTAATCAGACCTGGGTGTGTCCAATGTAAAGAACATTAAACATCAACATTATTCTTTTTAAATTCACTATGTTGCTTTTAAAATATGGAAATAAGTAAAGCTTTCTATAATTATTTTTTCACACAATATGCAGATCAAAAGAAAAAGGTTTTCAACTATAAGGCTCTAGAAATGTAACTGAGTGAAGTATTATTGCATTTCTAGCAAATATTTAAGTAATAAAGGGTCTCAGTGAATAAAGTGCAGCGTCACATGTTTAGTATGAATTGTCACATGATGAGAGCTGTTTACTTGTTTGGTTGCACCAGTAGAGGAGGATGGTTGTATCAGAGCTTTCACATAAAAGGTTAGTAAAGTATGTTAACATAAAGAAAAGACACAGATCTTTGGTACCTTTAAAGTTTCAAGTATTGAACTATGCATTTGTAGTTACTCACTTTTGTTCAGTGCAGTGAATAAATGAGGAAACATGTAGATGGAACACTAGTGACTGGCAGGTCAATACAGTGCATCTAGGTATATACATACTTATACACAAACATAGTTCACGCTAAACAGACCATGACAGGAACAATGTCATGCCAGAGAGGCCTGCCAGAAGAGCCTTGAGCAAAGCTGCAAGCTCAGAAAGAGGCCTGCCACTGCTACGATTCCAAAAAAATGTAGTGTACAGCCCAAATGCTGCAGATGGCACAAAACCCCGTTCATATTTTTCTACCAATTAATCCATCCACCCTAAAAGAGAACAACATTTCAATGCCTAACACCAGACCAAGGACAAGTAACTGTATCTAACTGTATCTAAGTATCTAATCCTTACAATCTATGGGATCTTTATCACATCTCGGAAGAGCTCTGTTTCAGTAATGGTCACTTGACAGCGATATTCACACTGAAAGCATGTTACATCCAATGTGGAAAAATTGCTTTGATGAAATAATGGCCTCAGTTCATGTAGTTGACCACACAAAGATCAATGACAACCTATTCTATTTAGGTTAGGCCCTTCGTCTCTAAGCACAATCGGTCATACAAAGTCGTGTAGTTTCAGGAATGGCTGTAAGAGGTTGAAAGTAGGCACTTCATAAGAGGTAAACCAATCCGTTTTGCTTCCAAGCTATGGAACCTTGTCTCATCCAGTGGTTAGATGTATCATGGGGGTGGATGCCATGCTCTCCTCTGTGATTCCGGGTTGCATCATGGATGCAGTGTTTCGATCTTGCAGAGCGAGCTCAGGTACCCCATGGTTGCAGGTTTTTTTCATGATAACTTCTTTACTTCATTTGAACTCCTCATTGAAATGACAAACACTATGGAATCATGAGGCAAAACTGCATTTTTGACCTTGCATTCGAGCTACAGAAGGACTTCATAAAGTTCATAAACCTGGTTCTGAACCAAGGAGACAAATTGCTGGCCAGTTGTGAAGACAATGACATTGTCACAGTGGCAACAAACAGATGAACATGTAATGAGACCATTAATAAGAGATGAAGCAAGGAGCAATGTGCCTTTCACAAAGACCCACAAGTGTTACTGTAAGTACATATATAGTATTGAGCTTCATGACCTACATGGTCTCTCAACAGTGCACTTGGAAACAGCCTTATCTTTTACAGAGATGTGAAGGACAGTCAACCTGCTCACCATCTATAGTGTTACATAGCAGCACAAACTTCACTCTTGTGCAAAGTATGGCATAAAAACACTGAGCCACAGAAGGAGTTCTCTACTGGCAGCTGCTGTAGACGATCAAGCTAGATATGACAAAGCTTCTCATTGTCCAATCATCACAATGCACCGGTTCCAGAGATGTTGTCATTGTGACAAATGCACTACCTACGCATGTGAGAAATACAAAGACTCACGGCACATTGACTGCTTCGAGATATACTATGGACAATAGAAAGGAGATTGGAGTGAATGAAAAGTGGCTGAAAAATATTGCCTGTTAAAAGCATATTCTACAGGGAACTTTGATTTAAATGCTACCTATATGTTGAGTGTGTGAACCATGTGACTGCTTGCACTAAATATTTGGCTCTAAAATGTCATAATGACAATGTTACAATGAATACTGCATAAAAGTACAGGTTCAAGTGTTACAGTAAAGTTATAATGTTAATGTTGCAATACATATTGCACAAAATTAACAGTGTTACAATGTATGTTAAAATAAAGTTGAAATACGTTGATGGTTATTTGTTCTCAGTATTCATACTGGTGTTCCATTGGGTTTTTAACTATGTAAATTAAGTGAGAGACCATTCTAGTGTCAATACTGAGGAAGGCCAGTGAGTTTTAAATGTTAATAAGTTGGTTGGTATAAGAATTTTGATGATTGCATAGGAGAAATATGTTAATTCAGTATACAATATATTATCCCACTGTTCACAATTGTGACCATAAAATACAGGTGTTTACCTACTTTTCCACGAACATTTCAAATAGTAAGGACTGATTGTCAAATGACGGATGACACACAATTTAGATATTTTAATGCTTGTGAAATATCCTGCATTAAATGGGCTTGAAACAAATAAACTGTTCAATTTTAAAATAAATGACAGTTTGTGAATTTACATCTCATTTTAGTCTGTAATGAGGGAGCTTGTTTTTGCTGTCACACAAACACAGCATTTAACTCTATTCTTGAATATGTGTTTGTTTGTTTTGCAGAAACAAATTGCTCCCTTAATTAAATGCTCCCTTAAAACTTGGTGGACAAATGATTGAAAGCATGTCCAAGTGAAAAGCAACTGACAAGTCTTTTCGAACTGGGCTGCAGATAAATTATGTCCATCAGACTCGCAGCTCATGAAAAGCAGTTCAGGTCCTTCACTACCATTTCTGAATGCATTGCCTTTGCTCTTTAATAATATACCATGATGAGTCACAACCCTACAGGAGTAAACAAATGAAAGCAAACTTAATCCTTTGTGGCAAATACTTCACAGAGAAACCCTCCAAGATAAAGTCTACCAGAAAAAAAACCAACTGTGGCTTGTTTTGTTTTTCCTCATTTTTAAAGCAAGCTGGTAGATGACGCTAATAGCTAAAAAGTGTTGTTAATAAACAAAAGGCATGCTCTGGTTCATTTGTGGCACAAAACACACAAATCCACACTCACTGTGGCTCTTAATGAAGCTGAGATGTTTTGACTGCAGGACCAGTGTGGATGGAGGTTCACCAGAAGCACAGACCTTTTATGTCGCTGTCACATGGGAGTCCCACCATGCTTCTAATGGGATTACAGCACTCCAAGCATGAAAACATGGATGAAAACATGGTTGGCTACGTTCTGCAGCCGCGCTGTGTCGCATGCACGCTCCCTGCTGACGTGCTCACAATAGATGTTGTTAGGTGCCCCAGCTAATGGAACGGATTGGTCATAAGCATAATATGTCAGCTGCTGCCCAGAAGCTGTTGCGGTTTGAAGTGGCCCTGACCCTGTCCAATCAAGTAAACAGCATGTCACAGAAGACATGTTCCTGAAAGTCAAGTGCCTCTCGGAAGACTTGCCTGAGGATTTCACGGTCGGCGCCGCAAATGGAAAGCAATTGGACATCATGGCTCACACTGAGAGCTTTGCAAATCAGATCTTCAAAAAAAAAAAAAAAAAGGGAGATTATCTTACAACACATTTAAGCATAAAAAACATGTCCATTGGGGGTTTCTATATGAAAGGCAGGACCTAGAACCCGAAATATTTATCCTAATTTAACTGCACTCACCTATTCTAATGTTGATTTGATTACATATGGAAATTATTTCTTAAATATCGTGTTTATCAATTGTCCAAAACCTTTAAGAAAATTATTTTTTTTAGGCATTTTGGCATTCATTGTTGTATTTTGTCAGATTTTAAGTAGGTTGGGTTATGGTTGGGTTAGGACAGAATTCGGTCAGGCTATAGTCAGATTTGAACACGATTTTATTGGTTTACAGTTGGGTTGGAATAGATTTTTATGGGGAGGCCATCAGATTACACATAAATACTTGTTCTACTGTTGAGTTTTGTAGGATACAAGGTGGGTTTGGACAGGATTTTGTTGGGTTACAGTTGAGTTGCACTGGAATTTCATCGGGCTACTACCAGATTTAGACAAAATGTTGTCTGAGGACAGTCGGGTTTGGATATATTTAGGTTCAGACCCAAATTCCAGCTCTAGCAAGACCACCCCCCCCGCAGTTTTAGCTCTAGTACGCTCCCCACACATGCACGCACAATGAAAACATCTTAAAACACATGATGTCTGAGCATGTAGTGTGCTGTTCTTCCATTGTTCCAGCTCTAAACACACCTGCAGTCCCTTCCTTCCTGCAGAACGGTTCCCACAGGCCGACGGTGGGCCTGAGCCTGATCCGCTCTGATGTAATTACTTTACCATGTTCCCAGGATAGGCAAAAAGGGAGTGGTAGACAGAACTATGGTGAAAGAGTAAAGCCCCAAGTACTTCTGAAAGCAGGAGGGGTGCTGAGGTCCATGGATTACCCCTAAGAATAATGAAATGGGGCACCCAGCAACAGCACTCAAACTTGTCTCCCAAACAAATCGCACATTAGAAGTTTCCCACTCCTTTTTTTTGTTCCTTTTTTTTTTTTTTTGCAGTTTTGAAACTACTCAAGCAAGTAATTATCAACAATACCGAATGAGGGTGTGGTTTCGGCCTTTAAATGCTTGATTGCAGTTTCCCAGGGCCGAAATGTATCGTGTGTCCTCACGCCCACCCGATTTCAAAAGTCGAATAAACATATAAACTGTTCTCTAAAAAGCCATTGAGCCAGCCTCAGCTCCAATAACATCCACTCACTTTGCCTGTGATGGGTTTCAGCTAATGTTACGTGAACAGGGAAGCTGTCTGGCACAAACTCTCTTCTGGGAAGCCATAAAGCTTCTCGCAAATGTGTCCCTGGGTTTTAAGGCCTCCAGCTCCATGCTCGAGTGGCGAGTGTGCAGAAGTGTGCTTGTGTCAGGCTGACATGGTGAAGTATGTCAAATAGCCCCAGTGTCTCTATTCACCTCAAGTGGGCTTATAAAATCTACCGCACTTGGCACCGAACGCCTACTAATCTTACTGCGTTTGAAGACTCCGGTCTGCGCAAATTGAACAAGGTTGATGCATTGTAGAAAAAAACCTCCAGAGACGCCGCCGACCCACTCAGAGGAGAAAAATGTTAATTCAGCCATTTTCTCAATGTTGATTTCAGTGTACTTTGGCACGAAGCAGAAGCAACAGCCCATTAACGGTACAGTGTTGTGATACCGTAAGCCGCAAGAAGAATGACATGGGATCAAAGCTGCATTCACGGCAATGCATCACATTTTTGCTGTGTGAAGAAAATGAAAGTCTCATTGAATGGACAGTAAAGTGCCACAAATCAAAACAATAAAATTACCAGGCTAATTGCATTGCTTCTGAGTTTCTGACTGGGATCCTTGGAGGAGGATGTATAAGGCTCTTGCTTCATTAATCAATCCCGAAGCCATCAGTGAAAAGCTCTCTGAGAGTGAAGAGCATTAGGCAAAGCAAGAGCACTCAGTGCAGGGACAAAAGCGTTCACATCAATGAAGCCTGCCACCATTAAAGCCACCGGCATCCCTCTTTGAGTATGGCTGGAAAGGGGGGTGAAAAAAATCAAATAAATAAATAAATACATGTAAAGCCTTTCTTCCTCCAGTCATTATCGGCTGCATTTATTTTCCACGGCGGAGAAAGAATGAGGAACTTTCTCTTTCTCTTGCAACTTTCCCTCGGTTCCTTCCAATGCTTTTCTTTTTCACACCTAACTAAAGTCATATTCACACTCTCTGTGGGTGTCAGGAACGCCTGCCAGTCTGACTAATTTGACTTATTTTTGGGTCTAGAGCGGATAGTCCTTGAGCTCGGAGCTGCTGGCCCTCTGCCACTGCCTGTTATTTTTTGTTTTGCTTTTTTTCCTTGCTTTCCACAGCAGCCATTCTTCCACCGGCGTAAAGAAACGTCGAACCATTGTTACAGCTCAATCTACAAGATGCAGTCTGCAAACAGTATTATCTTACTGTGTAAGACTCCAGCGCTTTCACACCACATTGTGTTTAGCAGAGCCAGTATTGGCAGAACAGTGCGCCACCCGAAACCTGCCTGTGTGTTTGGACAACTCGGCCTACTCTTTTAACCATGCTCTCTCAATTTCTGCTGTATCTGCTTAATGCGATCGCTCTGAAGTGCAATCAGACACAGAATCAATCGAAGTTTTGTCACAACAATGTTTCAAGAATATAAAATGTCACTTTAGTGATCTACTTGCTTTATATTCAAGATTTGCATGTCGGAGCCAATGATTTACCTTTCATGTCAAAACTCAACTTCAAGAGCAGGGGGAGAACTGGAAAAGCGCTTATCAATAGTGACACACAATTTTAATTACATTACAATGGAAGGAAAATGTCGCTTTGGGAGTATTGCCCAAGGACCCTGGGGACGGAAAGGACAATGAGAAACGAAATCCAACTATACCACACCAGCTGAAAGAGAAGTCAAATATAGCATTCAGGCATGTTTTTCAGAATCGGATGGAGAAACCCCAAATGCTGACCTCATATAACAAGCCACCAATCGTCACATGATCTTCGAGACAATATACCCACTGAAAAAGAATTGCTCTCATCATACACTGATGTTTAGCAACGGTTTGTGATTTGTGCATCCTGTTTCTTCACCTAAAACAGCAAAACCAGAACAAAAGAGAACAAGACAAAATGCCACAGAGGTCATGAACTGATTTCAAGCATTGAAATGTTGTAGGGAAATGTGAGAGGATCTATGAAAAGTGTGTAATCAGCAGTGGAGAACGTGTGAGAAGCAGTTCCTTTAAATTATTTAGGTGCAGATAATCCATAGTAGCTAGAGTTTCCAACATTCCTTGAATCTTTTTCGACTTCATGATCTCACGCCGTCTTGTTGGAATATTTGCCTTTTAGTGGTTTTCCACTTTTGAGTGAACTGAAAGGATGAACACATCGAAAGCAGTTGCTAAAGTTTGGTATATGACATACGTGCATGTGGGCAATTCTGTTGCTACAGCACTCTGAGCACAAAGTACTTTTTTTTTGTACGCAACAGTTGTATAACCGAGGAAAGCATCGTGAGTTCATTTCGTCGTTTAACACAGTCATCTTTGCACCACCAGAAAGTACTTCGCGAAAAAAATGCAAGAAGTCATGATTCAGACAGCATGTCTACTTTTTTATCCTCAGTGAAAGTGGAGAAAAACATTTTGACACGAAAACAGTTTCTATTACATCCATAATAGTGTGGACAAGGCCTGAGGCCCTACAGGGATAATGACTGGGACACATTTCTACCTTTTTTTTTTTAAAGGAAATTTGTCTCTGTGTCCAGTCATTTTAACCTTTAATTAATTTCAGTGAAATTCCACAAGGGGACACTTAATCCTGTCCCATCTCCAACTCGTCTTAAATATCCAATTACGGACCAGAACAGGGGCGAAGAAGGAGACTGCGAGTAGCCTGGAGATCTGAAATGGCAAACTGCTTCTGTCTGATGGCCTATTAGGCATTACTCTGTAAAGCCTTATAGAACAAAACTCCCTGAAAACAATTTGAACAAGAGTGGCTGTTTTGTTGCTGGATTCTTCTTCTTTTTTTGTGAGGCTGTTTATTAAGGGCCTTAATTGTGAGAGCCCTGGGATAAGCCGAAGAAGAATGTGGGAGCTGTCCAAACTGTAGCTTTTGCCAAGCGGGATGGAACCAGGCTCCAGGAGAGGCTGTGGGCAAATGTTTGGCACAAATCCTCTCTCTCTCTCTCTCTCTCTCGCTCTCTCGCTCTCTCTCGCTCTCCCTTATTTCTCTGTCTCTCAGTCTCTCTCTCATACCTATCTTTGTCTCTCAGTCTATA
>JBBJLS010000041.1:3781884-3793345 GCA_037577275.1 Bryconaethiops microstoma
TCTCTCTCTCTTTCTGTGTGTGTGTGTGTGTGTGTGTGTGTGTGTGTGTGTGTGTGTGTGTGTGTGTGTGTGTGTGTAACATATCCTACCTAATTACAATATTAAAGCTCTCGTAGCCTCTGGTTACGGACGCATATAGGTTTTAATGAGTACGTTGGGTGCTTTCCTAAAACTGCTCCAGCACCTGAAAGAGCATGAGTCTGTGTGTCACACTCAGTTCGAGTGCTGCGGGGAACGCCACGGCCGACAGGTGTTTCACTGTTACATAACAAGAAAATGCCCGAATCAGAAAGAGCTGATAGGTGTCTGAACAGTGAAAGACCCATTTTTAACTCCACAGCTGTGAAACATCTGTAGCATTAGGACAAATTCACTCACCGGCCACTTTATCAGAAACCCCTCCACTGTACCTCTACCAGGCTGGTGTCCATTTACAGACTGTGGTCCATCTGTTGATCCACAGTTTGTGTTACCCATACCCCAGCCCAGAGACCCCCAATTTCTGACCACAGAGCTGCTCTTGGCTGGATATTTTTGACTGATTAACTCAAACAGGAGCCACACACACTACCATGCCAGTAACATGTCAGTGGAACTACTGTGCTGAGAATGGTTCATTTACCAAATAATATCTGGTTAGCAGTGAATGTGTGGCCAGAAATTGACCAATAAAAATCTGAGAGGAGCTTACAAATTACGCAGCAACAGATGAGATACAGTCTGTGACTGTACCCTTATACAGTGAATTTTAAAAGGTTGGGTTTCTTATATAATGACCAGTGAGTGGAAGCACAAGATAGATTATAATTATAATAGTTTATAATAAAGTAACTGGTGAGTGGAAATACAGGGTAGATGTTTTCAGTAAGGTGGCCAATAAGTGAAAGTAGATAATGTAGATGTTTGTAATAAAGTGACCAAAGAGTGGAAGCACAAAAATTGAGGGTTTCTAATAAAATTGCCAGTCAGTGCATGTACAAAAAGAAAGGGTTTCCAAAAAAGAAGTGCAAGGTCAGTGAGTAGTCAATGGAGATGTTTCTACTAAAGTGACCAAAGAGCAAACCAAGTAGGTGTTGATAAATAAAGTGCCCACTAAGGGGATGGAACAAGTTTGGAAGTGGAAGTACAAGGTAGATGTTTATAATAAAGTGGCCAGAGTGTAGACAAGGTAGGTGTTTCTAATAAGGTGGCCACTAAGGGGACGTATAAGATAGGTGTTTCCAATGAAGTGGCCAGAGAGTGAAAGTACAAAAGTAAGATGTTTGAAAAAAAGTCACCAATCAATGGATATACAAAAAGTAGGTGTTTCTAATACAGTGTCCAGAGAATAAAAGTATTAGGCATATGTTTCAAAGTAGGTGGCCAGAGAGTGAAAGTAGAGGGGTGGGGTTACACTAATGCTGTATATGTTGTATTTATTAGTCCGTAGATCATTGTTTAGGCTGACAGTCAGGACTTGGTTGAGCACAGCAGGGATTCTCAGTGTTTGTATGATTTGCATAATGCATGCTGGGTATTGTAGTGAGAGAGCACTGATGGATGAAAACATGACAGCAATATAAAATCTTGAATGCTGAAGAATGCCAAGCTGCTAACACACCACAGCTGTAGCTTTACGGCCTTCAAGAAGAGTGGGATGTTGATTTTAGAGCTGGAACTGTCTGTCTCATGTGACTATAGCTAGTTAATGCATGGTGTGCATTCTTCAGTGTCACAGCAAGATTCCAATCACAAGGATGTCAAAACAAGAGGCCAGAAAAAAAGCTGGTTTCAGATCATCCGAGGGGAGCAACACCAATTTGCCCCGACTCTTAAAAAGATTAAAAAGCCCGTCTCAGCGGGGATGCCGATATCTATAGGATTTTTTTTTTGCCGTATTGCAGAAAGAGAGTCAAGTGTAATCATATTTCTGTCCTGTCCGCACTTATCTGACGAGCGAGTCACGGCGAGACCTCATCCTCCGTGGCCTCTCGTGACCCCTGCTTAATGACTTTGCCCTCCGTCAGGGAAGAAGAGAGACAGAAGCTACGTGGAGAGAGGGGAGGGAGGGCCGGGGAACAGAAGTGCACTCCGGAGACTGAGGCAGGGCTCTTCAAGGCCCAGGCCTGGTGTGCTCAGAGAGCGAGGTGAATTAATAGCTCTGAAAAAGAGAGGGATGAAACATCACTATCGCTGCAAACACACTGCCCCACTTGGGCTTCTGTTCCACTCAGCTACAAACAGGCATGCAGCCCTGGCTGCTGTGTTCACCCAGCACTGTGTGTGTGTGTGTGTGTGTGGGTGTGTGTGCTGTAATTGTGATCGCAAACGACTCTGCAGTAATCTCTGATTTTGGGGACACTGATGGAGAGAAAAGCCATCTCTGTGAGTGGGTTACAGATATCTGATAGTCCCACAACCACCCCCGCATTTACTGTGCAGGGAATTTCCCTGGAAATTCATTATTATACATTACTGTCAATGTAGAGTGTGCTGGGGGCACTAACACCTATTTATTCCATATAGTGTAACAAATATTAATACAGTGCTTTTAGAGACTGTCAACTGGACTATTTGACAGGTTGATTAATATGTAATATAATATAAGGAACAAATACAGTATTGTGCAAAGTGATATATAATATATAATGATACATATCATTGACATATAAAGTCATATATTAAACATTTATTTCCCATTCTCTTGAAATGTCACAGTAGTTGGCAGCTAGTACTTTCATATTATATTAAACAGAAGACTGACAAAAATGAAGATACCAGGTTTTGCAGAATTCAAACCAATAAACAGCACGTTGTAATTTAATGTGTTTGTCGTGTCCTGTCAGTGGCCGCTAGAGGCTGCCACAGGTTAAGTTTTGTTTATGAACTTTTATTTTGAAGTGGGTATGGGTTTTCTGTTCAGGGTGAGTCACAGCTGGGTGTTATTAGAGTTTAGGGTTTGGGTTTGTTCATTGGTTGTGAGTTTTGGAGTTCATGTATTTAAAGGGTTGTGTTTATGTTGAGGTTGTTTGTAAAGCTGGTTCTGGCCATCGTACCTTTTGTTTTGGGTCTATAAAAAAATAAAGAAAGATATTGGAAGTCTGCAATCGCGCCTGCCATCATTCGGGAGATATGGGGAACCGTGACGGTGTTATGTTGGATGAAACCTCTCTTTGTGGAAACCCAATATTTGCAATCATCATCCAGTCCCTACTTCTAATCAATCTCTCATTAAATTAAATTAGGTTCTCCTGATGGGACTGAATGAATTCATGTAATGGCTGGAGTTCACTAAGAAATTAATGGCATTTAATAAAAAAGCGAACAAATCTTGTTTTATTATCAAAACAAACTTGCTGCCAGGATAAATATTTTTAAGCAACTTTATTGGCTGCGTAAGACTGTTTCACAGTACTACAATACTTTTTTTGTCATGTATTAATAAATATACTCTATATACTGATGAATTGAAACCTGTGATCTATTCATAGGCACCAGAAACATTGTAGCATTCGGTATAATCATTCGTTTTGTCCCTCCCACGTTTTGTTTCTCAGACAATGACCGAGATATTGCACACACGCAAGCAGCACCCCCCACCACCCACCCACCCAATGACCAAGACTTTGCACGCACGTACCAACACCCCCATAGCACCAAAAATCTTGTATAGAGATACAAGATTTTATAAGTACTGTAGGTATACTTATATACAGATCATAGAAATAGAGACTGACCAGTTTGGGTATACAAGAACTTCAGCTTTTAGGATTTTTTTTTCTATTTCAGTGCCTCTTGCTGAGAACAGTGTCCATTTCCAATTTCCACCATTACATGACATGTAAAATATGATCTATCCATTGGAAATGGGAAAGTGATGGATGTCACTGGATAGATGGCTTCATTACATTTTGACACTTTGCTGATAGATTTTTCGTTGAGGACTGATTGCTGCCTGTTCCACACGAGACTGTGAGATGTTATCAGCGCTTGGAGAAATGTCATTGTTTGCTGTGGCATCTATTTATGCACAGAGGATTGGATGGAAAAGTGGAGAACTCTGTCATTCTGTAGGCCGTTTTATCAAAAAGCGAATTCTGCAGCTTGAAAACATCCCAAGGACAAGATCCTCAATCTTGGCATGGGGATCTGTTATAGCTGAACAGTACAAATTAAAGCTGCATTGGGAGTTTATGTCATGTCCATGAAGTAGGCCTGAGTGGGGCTGAGAGCTGGAGGACCTGGGAGATGTTCTTCCAATAGACAGATCTGTGCAGTGTCTGCGCAATCAAAAAAACTGGTTGAAAAATCCAATTAAATATTTATTGTTGAATGAGCTTAATGCAATTATGCCTTTCCAACCAGTCAAAGAAAGCAATGGTAGACTTGATTTGCTTTTTAAATCTTCAGCAGATTTATATATATATTTATATATATATATTTCCCAACTCGTACAAGCGCGACTGTCTGTTTGAGCTCAAGATACATTTCAGTGGGAGTTTTCAAACCAATTGATCTTTAATGCCGTGAGAAACAAGTTATCTGGCTTAGGTTTTCATCACACAGATAGAGAATGATGAGAAAAAATAAAAACCTCAAACAAGACTATAGATAACAAAAGACCACAATAACAAAAGCAGCTCTGAAAGAAAAACCTGCTGGTTCGACTCCATGGAAGTGGTTTTGTGATGACTGGCCATAAATTGTGTGGAGAGAATTCCGCAGTTGATACGTCAGAGACACCGTTACTGACTGAGATGCACTGGAAAATCAAAACGTGCTGCAAGTTCTGTGCCACCGCGGATCGATTTAGGTACAGCATGGTTCGTGCACGCTTATGGAAAAGTGTCTTTAGACAGGTCACCCGTCCATCGTAGGACAAGGGAAAAAACATATTTCATAACTTTTTGAGAACACCGGAGATTGGAGGGAGTGCGGTTTCTTATATATCTGTTGACATCTTAAAAGAGTCCTGTTTTATAGAATCTGCTGAGAGTGAGATGGTCCCTTCAGGCTTGGCTTGTGATAGATGTCTGCTCCACACTTGCCAGAAGGTGCAGTAATCCTAATGTTTGCCCTCCATAAACCTTCAAAAAAAGAAGAAGAAGATACAATAGTGTCCATCAACTTTTGATGCTGCCCCAGTCCTCTTCCTCCATTCCTGCTGCACCTCTACTGCCCTGGAAGAGCATGGAGATATCATGGTGAAGAGAACAGCAAGAGAAATGCAGAGGATGAGCAGTAACTATGAAAACAGTACAGACGATCTTCTTCAGATTTGATGTTGACGATGGATGAACTAAGCTCAGAGTTCCCTCAGAAACACACTCCTGTTAGTCCTGGTAGCCAGTCATCAGTGCTGGTCTTCTCCTGTCTGTTCTTATTTTATTTTACATCAAGTACACACAGAATTTATAAACACAAACCCACTGACAATTTAAATTATATTTGGATTCTTCTGTGTTGTCTGGCTTTTCTGGGAATGCAGAGATGGCATTTTCACAGCAGTCTGTGAAAGACTTCCTCGGTAGCTTACACACCCATATTCTCTGCTGGAGGCCACTTTGGCAGATGTTTGGAGCAGCTTCTCTTATCTCCTCTGTTGTCTGGACAGCCAGTTTCCAGGTCATCAATCAGTTTCCAGGTCATGAAGAAGAGGAGGAAGAAATGCTATACGTTTTTGGGTGTCTGTATGCAGGCAAGGCAAAGAAGAAAAATAACAACAGGGAGAACAAGGGGAAAAGGGAGAATAAGGTGGAGAGGAAGTGAATTTAATTAGTGAATTTATAACAGTAAAAACAATGGTGACCTGGAAAAGTGCCGCTGGAGTTCAATTAAATTAACTAGCAAGTTAGAAATGCTTGAAATGCTTGTTTGAAATGCAGGTTATGCAAGTGTTTGCTCTGCTTCGTTAATTTTCTGTTTAGTGAACCACGCTGCTAAGTGAGTAGTTAATATACAGTGGAAAACATAGAGTAAATAACACAGGACCAGTGATTTAACAACCAGAATGTTGTGATATTTGAAAAAAACTTGTTCTACATCATACTAGCACTGAATACTATTGCTAACAAATGGAATGTGCTGTGTGCAACTTTGCAAATTTCTAATTGCTTTGTGCAAATGTTAAGAATCATGCTGCAACGAGTTGCATGAAAGTTTCACCATGGAACACCATCTTAAATATCTACCATCAGAAATTTTCGCTCAAATCTAAAGAGCCTGTTTATCTTTATGCACTGCGTGTCCCTCGTTCTGAAATTACAGCAAAGAAATGCGAAGGTGTTTTCCTTCCCGCCCCGGCAGACTTCATTTTATTTAGCACGAGAGGAATTTGGTCTCATTTATCTTGCTGCATACTCATGCCCTCACTGACTGGCCCTCAATTTAGCAAATCACATTTTCAATTTGTCTGACCGTTGGTGGTGGGGGTGAATGCTCTGCTAAGCCACTACAGGTGGTGGAAATGCTACTTGGGACATTGATGAATATGGCTCAGCAGAGGTACGTCTTTAATCTAGGGCTTTTGTGACAGCAGCCAGCGCCTGGCCTGTTAGCGAGCTAGCGCCACTGCTAATGACTTAAGCTTCAGTGTGGATCCGCAGTTTAATACAGGGCTGCAAGCCAATTTCACGACAGGATGAGGTTTGTGTAGAGGGATTTTGCTCAGTTCCCATTAAAAGTTTACCCAGTCATGCTGGGTAGGCTTATTTGTTACAGGCAACTGGGAATAGATCTATTTGGAAGAACGAGAAGCGGTTAATGATGGAGTGGAAAGAGTTTCATGGTGAAGTGGCTGGTGGTGGGTGATCAGCATTTCATTCCTTGTGGGTGGATCAGAAAAATGCTTGTAGCTGTTAGTAATCTAAGCTGTAGCAAAGAGCTTTTGAAATCTGTTTTGTTTTGTTTGTTTTATAGCTCACAGTAAGTAATACAAAGTCCTAAACCGCACCAAGTCTTTTTCATTTCAGTAAAGAGCGAAATGTGGTGAGAGCAGGATGAGGGACCTATCCCCATTAGTCCCCCATCCTGCTCTAAACACATTCCGCTCTTTATTTACTTGTATTTACACAAACGATTTTGAGATTATAGTGCATTAGCATTATAAGCTTCAGTGCTAAAGTAAAGAAGCAGTATTTGGACTCCCAACATGTCTTGTTTGACTGAATGGATACATGCTCAAAATGTCAGGCGTCATGCTGAGCTTTGTTTGGTGCTCCTATGTCATGTAGAACCAAAGTTATTGTAATTTTAAAAATTTCTAGAATTTCTTTTTAGGTTAGGTTTTAGGTTTGAAAACGAACAGAAAAAACACAAGATCTTTGAACCTGGTAGGACTTTCAGGATAGTCTCCGCCCACAAGTGAAAACCTGCAGAAGGAGGGGGTCCGGAGAGCGGTCGAGCGGCGGCACGCCAAGAAAAGAGCAACAAACAGCGTGTAGGAGAACAAACACCGGTTTTAGACTGATTTACACCAATTTATATTTACTGAAACCAGATTTGTATGGTAAAGTGGTAAAGGGTTCATATGCGTGGTAATTTTCTACACTGGGATTAGCAAACTACTACAAATTATCATAATGATGTTTGGTGGAGCTTCATCACTCCAGTTCATCTCAAAAGTATTTAACGGGGCTTCATCATTCCAATTCAACCCAAAGGTACTTGATGGAAGTTCATCATTTTTAGGATGCTCAGAGAAGGTTCATGACTCCAACTTAGGCCAAAGGTATTCAGTGAAGCTTCATCACTCCATTTAATTCCAAATTTCAAATATTTGTTTACCAACTCCAGGTTCCAAAGATGCCAAAAACTTATTGATGTGGTTTAAGATTCTGTTTGACCTATTGTGAGGTATTAAAGCAAACACACCACCACTTTAAAATGTGAACATACTGATTTCCAAAGTTCTTTGCTACAGCTTAGATTAATAACAATAGGTCACATTCTTCTGATCCACCAACAAGGACTGAAATGCTGATCATCCACCACTAGTCACTTCACCATGAAACCCTTCATCACTTCAACTCAGGCCAAAGCCATTCAGTGGATCTTCTCACACTTCTACTAGCCCTCAGTCCAGTGCTGGGATGGATGTGCCTATTATAATAGACTGAATTTTTTTTTTTTAATTGAAGAAAACATATCCAAGCCTTTGCCCTCTCAGCTCGGTAGAATCGTATGATGGAGAAGTCTTAGTTAGAGGGTTGAATGAACATGATTACACTGGAGATTAAAGGTAATAAAAATAAAAATTAGAATTAGACACCTATTTC
The DNA here is from genome assembly GCA_037577275.1 of Bryconaethiops microstoma. Classification (NCBI taxonomy): domain Eukaryota; kingdom Metazoa; phylum Chordata; class Actinopteri; order Characiformes; family Alestidae; genus Bryconaethiops; species Bryconaethiops microstoma. Next base: position 3,790,140 of record JBBJLS010000041.1, read on the forward strand.
ATCAGCCTGAAGCACAGAAGTAATAATGCCCTGCTGCTGAGAGGAATGGTGAAAACCAGAAGACCACTATGCCATCAAATAGTCATCATACAAGTCATCATATACCCCCCCCATGTTTGAGGTGCATCATTATTACATGGGTTTTAAATATATTCTCCCCTCCAGCTAGTTCCACTGATATTTTTACATTTTTCTTGCTATTTGGGAGTATTTGCAGATGCTCTTGTCAACATGTTAGAAGTTTTTCCTGAGTGTGTGCTGGGGCATTTGTATCCCAGATCCAACCGGTGACATGTTCATGCACAACAGCTTCTCAATTTGTGCTTTGCATCTTTTTCTGCACTTTAATGTCTGCAAAAAAAAAAGAAATTGAGGGGGAAAATAGGTCATCCCCTAAATATAACTCGGTACTAATATACCCAAGTGTTCTCCGTAAGAACCGCGGAAGAAAACATGATGTTAATATTTCAGAGGGTGCAGCCATTATAATTCACCCCATTAAGGCATGATTTGACAGTATTATGGCTTTCTTAGCCTAATTGCCAAATATAAAATCTGTCATTAGCATTTTCTGTGACATACAAGCTCAAGAACAGCACATTATTCACCACTGGTGTATTATTTCATTAATTAGTCGCTTTCTGTGCTTTGTAATGAATGCAAATAAAATACATTTTGCAGGAACTGTCCTCATTTACTCTGTGGCATGGCATTTAATGCTACAATTATAAATAGTAATAATCTTTAATAAGAACTATTCAAAAAAATTGCTTATATTACTATTCTAAGAGAGTTTTCTGAGCTTTATTCATATGTCTGAACAGTAAAACAATTTCCTCCGGGATGAAGAAAGTTATCTGATTCTGATTCTGATAAAAGTAGTACACTTCGTTAAAGGCAGAGGCTGACATTTTAGGGTTTCTGAAAGAGTTTTGTTCATCATCTGTTCAAGTAAAGTGCTTCTGCAGCTGCCGGAGATGAACAAAATCATGCTCAGATATTATATATTTAATTATTCATTAGTGTCTAATTCATTAGTCACTAAAACACATCATGATAAAGATCAAACATGGTCAGCCATCAGTTTTCATGTATGAGGAATTGCTTATTGTGTTTCTTGCGAAAGTTACATTCACTTTTACTTTGATGAGCACCTTCAAAGCATCAGTCAAGCACCTTTCATTTTCATGACAATCAATGGCATTAATTGCTAGTTGCTGCTTTGGGAGCACAGAAGCTAGAAAACTAAGTTGTCCCTAAGTGTTTTGGAGCACCTTGAAATTAATGTTCTGCTTTAAGCATGCTGAGATTTGCATATCTGTTACTAATGAAAGACAGGATGTTTTTCTACGAACTACCTGTTTTTCAAGATTTTACATTTATTTCTGAAGCACGCTGCAGGATAAACACAAAAAAGTCAAATCATGAACACCTGCCAAATATACTGTTTAGCCACCAAAACATATCCAACTCTCTAAGGAATGGACTCAAAAAGACCTTTGAAGGTGTGCTGTGGTGCCAATCCATCAGCAGCAGATACTTTAAAGGCACTTTTCCATTGGCATACAGGAATTGTGCTGTATCTAAACTGTACTGTGATGGTACAGAACTGTTTGATGCAGCACGGTTTGATGTTATAATGTATCTCAGCCCAGTAACAGCATTTTTGACTCAATTCTCTCCACACAGTTTTTGGCCGGTCGTCCCAAAACCGCGTCCATGGAGTCGAACCAGCAGAAGGTTTTTCTGTCATTGCTGCTTTTGTTATTGTGGTCTTTTATTATTTATAGTTTTGTTTTTTGTTTTTTTTTCACAGCATTCTTTAGCCATGTGATGAAAACCTAGCCCAGCTAACTTGTTAGTGATGTTCTGGACCACCTTCTCGTTTCTCACAGCGTTAAAGATTAATTTAGTAGCATCATAGAAAACTCCCACCGAAATGTATCTTCAGCCCAAACCAACAGTCAAGCTTGTACTTTGCAGACTTCCCAGTTGTTAGTTTGTATCTCCATTGTGTTTTTCTGGTGCAAACAAGAAAAAAAAAAACAGTGGCCTCTTTCCATGTTGTGATGACCAATCAGAAAGCAGTGATGCGGTCATCTCAGATGTGGCCCACTTTTCACCCTGCCGTCAAGCAGCACGGTTTCAGCTCGAGTACGGGTCGCTTTATTTGTAATGGAAAAATATTTGTTCACGGTACATTACCGGCCCCTGTGCCAGTGAAAAAGAGTCAAAAGATACATTGGACTATTAAAGTCATTAGATCACTGTACTGTTCACATTACACAATTTGCTGTCTTGTAAACTTGAAGTCATTGTAGCTTACACACTAAATGACTGATCAGCATCAGGAGGTCACAAATTACAAGATTTTCCAACAGGAGGAATCTCTGAATAGTCTACCTGGTCTCCAGACTATGTTTTTGTTACAAAACACAACATGACACAAAGAATAAAGCAATACTATGCATCAAACAGGGTTTTTAAATAGATCTTAAATAGATCTCAAGAAAAAGCAGGCGATCCAAGTAGTTGCAGTGAAAAAAAAACAATAGAACATCAATATTAAAGTAAAGAAAATAAACCCTGGGTTTCCCATCTCTCAGTGTTTTGCTCTCCCATTGATTCTATCTCATCACCACACTCAATGCCAGTCAAGACTTTTTCACTCTGCGGGATCTGGACTCACAGAAGAGACTAGAAATTTAGCAGACTGGATTTCTGTCAGGTGTCTGCAAGGCATCTGCAAACTTTTCAGATAGCATCTTTGAACAATTCACACGTAGTGATCAATAGCCAATTTGTGAGCCTCGAACAAATGTGGATTTGTCTCTGATCTGGGGCTTTTTGTCAGCGATTTCCAAAACCTGACAGTGAGTGGAAAATCAGTGCTACAATAATGTAGTGTGAACTTGGCAAAAGTTGTGTAATGGACCCATCAAGGATTTCTTGTTCCAGTACATTTCTGGCATATTTCATAGATGCTTGATTGGCAGGGGCATCATAAAGCCTAGGCGTCCTGGGAGGAAACCATTTAGAAACATTTCAAATACCAAGGTGTCCTTAAACACTTGGTCATTGTATATGGCTGGAAAAAATGATTGCCCTACAATATATATGTGTGTGTGTGTGTGTGTGTGTGTGTGTGTGTGTGTGCGCGTGCGTGTGTGTGTGTGTGCGCGTGTGTGTGTGTTTCTCTATACCTC
>JBBJLS010000041.1:3814880-3838978 GCA_037577275.1 Bryconaethiops microstoma
AATTGCTGATCCAAACAACCAATGATTTATAAAGAAAAATCATGAAATTATCAGGGGTGCCCAAACTTTTGCATACCGCTGTATGTAAATGCATTCATGTTCCTGACATCACAGCCATGATGACTTCCAAACTGGTGTCATTGCAGCTTAGTTTCTATATTTAAACTGTAGGGGCTGGAGAGAGAACAGCTTTGAGACAGCTTTTGAGAAAAAGCAAGAAAATTTGATTTTCAGTGATTTGGGCCCTTTAAGGGTGGGGTTGGACTGAATCCATGAAGTAGATTTTCACACCTTATGTCTACACCTCCCTTGCAGACAGAATGTTTATCTCAGAAGCCATAAGATCTGAACGCATGTGTGTGTGTGGTTTTTTCAGTTTTAAGGGCAATTAAATGAATATTTCTTCCTTCCTTTTCCAGCTCAGCAGACTTCAACGTCCCCTTACATGGAGGGAGAAGACGTTTGATGAGGCACACCTGGTCCATGCAGGGGGAAGGAAAACACAGAGCTTTTTACATGACTGCTACTCTTCAAAATCCTAATATGTGATGTCATGTGTAAAGCCACAGTAGCTTCATTGTGTCATCAGAAAATAGACAAAATGGAAACATACAAGCATCCGTACTGTCACTATTCTAATTACTTCAGCCCTCATAAGACTGAAGTGAATACATAAGTGCCGACTATGGATGAGACAATTACAGGTTTTAATGAAATACTGCTGATATTTTTAAAAATGCCTTTAACAATCACTCGTAAATACGACGAACACTCATGCCGTTTCATTTTTAAGTAACTCCAATGACAATTTATGATTTGTATGTTTTTTTAGGAAGAAGGATGTGCCATGGCTCCATATATTTACAGTCTTATGCAAAGGTCTGTGCACCCATGGCTGAATCAGAATCAGAATCAGAATCCGAATACTTTATTTATCCCGAAGGAAATTGTTTAATTGAATGGCATGTTTTGTTGTTTTTCTAAATGTAAATAGGTTAGCATGACCTGTGCAGGATGTGTTCCCATGATATTATTTGTTCCGGCAAGTGTGAATACACCACTTGTTTTATGTGATTCAACATTAAAATGAAAAAAGATGGATTATTCTCAGCACAGCAGTGACACGGACATGGTAGTGCTGTCTTAGGGTGTGTGTGTGTGTGTGTGTGTGTGTGTGTGTTGCGCAGCAGTGCTGCTGGGTGTTGAAAACACATTAGTGTCACTACTAGGTTGTGAATAGACCACTAACTAAAAATATCCAGATCCAGCCAACAATTTCCAAGGGCCAAAAACTTTATATCAGCAAAGCAGACCAACAGTGGACAGAGTGTTGCAGCTCTTCTCAGAATGATCCACCACAAATAATACTAGTGGTCCTGATAAATGATGAATTGTGCAAAGTGGACTAACAAATCATGCACAGAAATAGATGGACAACAGTCTATAACTGTAAACTGTAAAGTGCATCTAAATGGTAAGAAGAGTTGATAAAGTGGATAATGAGTTTAGATACACAGTGACTAGTAAAGTGGCTTGTTGGTGTATATAGCTAAAAAGGTGCACCATTATTTACTTATACTGTCGTTGTAATTTTTTTGGTGCTATAAAGAAATGTCATACTAAATACATAAAGATCTGTGGTATAAAAATGCCAACATATTTGAACAATACAGAATGATACAGAAAACAGTGGTCATTTTGGTTGCCGATTTCATGTTTAGACATTTTTGTCTTCTGCCTAGAGCCGCTGTCTGCTCATAACTGGAGTAACCTCTGGCCTCTTTGGAAGTTTTATGTGAAATCTGCATACGGTTAAGCCGAACTACCTTTTCTGATTTCCTTGCCAGCCGGGATGTGTGGAAAACCAAACAGATGCGGTAAGCAGTTTTCCCACATGATTCACAGTCTATTTGAAACAGAGGAGGTTTCGGAAATGACGCGCCGCTGATCTCCTTGTGTTATATTACACTGTAATTTTTCACTGAGTGCTTCATTCTGTCCTGCACATTTTCCAGCCGCATTGTCGGTAAGTCATCTCTCAGGAAATCAGGAACATGGGAACAGTAAAGGATTGGAAATGAAACGGGATGTTTTCTTGAAGCTCTCTCCCGAGATCCTACAGAAAGCTCTCAAGAATGCAGTCATTTCGACTGAGGTAACGTTACGATGCAGGGCAGGACGCTCCAGTGGAGTTGACTGGTTGGAATGAGGAGACTGGGTCGTCCACCCATGTGAAAATTCCAACCTAAATCAGAAACAGCTCGGAATATCAGATGTCAGATGTTTTAGTGCTGTAGACTAATCATTTGATTATGCTGTTTGCATTACATCCACTTCATGGTGTAGGTTTATTTATGCTCAGGCATATTTTTCCAAGTTCGCCTGGGATTCCAAGCCTAGCTGAGGACAGGCCCAGGTCAAACTGACATTTAACATGGTAAAATATCAAGCGTGAACTGGTTCTAAATGTTGACAAATATTTTGACTCAGGGTCACATAAAAGCAGTTTGGTGAAGATACATGTATGAAATGAATGCAATACGATTTAACTGCTCTACAACCTCAACTACTTTACAATTTGGAAGCTGTAAAATTAATCCAGAATGACAAATGATGACCATATTAGAGAACAAATGCTTAGATGGGTGCACCAATCGGAAGCCCTATTGGAGGCAACCTCAGTATACGCCACAGAGTGCTAGTTATAAATGTATTAATTTCATCAAGGGCTTTAAATTTAAACTATAATGGTAAGGTCAAACAATACAGAAACAGGTCACACAGTGGGTCAAACAGGTCGACCACACTAGAGACATCCACTACAAGTCAAAGGTTTTTGCATACCACAGGTTTTCACCACTTAAGATTTTTATTGGAAAGTTACTGAGCGAACAACTATGGATGAAAATATGTTAAATACAACAAGTTTCCTTTATAACATAGAAAGACTGTGTTACAGTGCATGTCTGACATACTATTAACTTGCTGTGTGGTGATGCAGAGTCAAATTCTAGCCTGTCCTGTGGCTGTAAAAGCACTCGTTGAATGTCATCTTTCATCTTGGATGTCACTTAATAGCTTAAATATTGAACAGTTGTCTGATGATCCACATTATAGTTGTATTTATATTGGGTGGCTTTTTGTAGGCCAGTAGTGATGAATAAACAAAAATCATTTTTTGGCCATTAAAGTTATTCAAATTATGAACATACAGTAAATGTATTTGTTAGTAAAGAATATTTATTTCACATAAATATTAAAAGAATAACATGCAAATGTAGAAAATCTCAGTGTGTGCATCTTGAATGGTAGTGTACACTAAAAGCATTGTAATACCCACGCTGACCCTTCACATCATTCTGAATAAAATAGATTTTAAACTAACAACGCTAAGAACTCTTATTAGTTAAGGTCTTGTAAACACTGTGAAGGGCTTCTTTTAATTGGAAATACTTGCGCTGCATGTCCAGTCCTACTTGGAGGCCGTTAACTGCTGCCTTGTTCAGTTATTAAAAAGCTGAAATGCCAAAAAATAATTACAGAGCCTTTCATGTTTTATGAAGGATTGTAGGGATTATATTCAAATGTTTTTTTTGTTTTTTTTTATGAGCTGATCTGCTTCAGAGCAGATGGACCTCCTCAGCTAGAGACAAAAAGCTACTGACCCTTTTCACCTTCATCAGGGTTTATACTACTTGAACTTCACATTTTTGCTTCACTTTATGTAATCTACATTCTGTTCAACAATGCTGATTTATCAGCCTCTGCAGTTTAATGCTCGTCCAACTTTTGGTCAATGACACAAAGTGCACTCACAATGTGCAACTATATGAAAAACATGCTTCCTCTACACAGATCAACCTGGAGGACATGACAAAGCTACATCATATGGACAAAAGTATTGTGACACATCTGTTTTTCAGGGTTTGGGCTAGGCCCCTTAATGCTTCAGCAGACCAAGCCATTTCGGAGAATGCCGTACTTCCAACTTTGTGGTCCCAGTTTGTGGAAGAACCTTTTCTCTTTCAGCATGACTGTGTCCTAGTGCATGAAGCAAGCTCCATAAAGACATGACTGGCCACATAGAGCCCTGACCTCAACCCCATCCAACACCCTTTGGGATGAACTGAAACAGAGATTGCGAGCCAGGCCTTCTAATCCAATCAGTGTCTGACCTCATAAATACTCTACAGAATGAATGGGCACAAATTCCCACAGAAACAGAATCTTGTGGAAAGTCTTCCAAGAAGAGTGGAAGCTCTTATAGCTGCAAAGGGGGAACAACTCCATATTAAAGTCTATGTATTTGAATGCAATGTCATTAAAATCCCTTTTGTGTCAGGTCCCTTTTGTCCATATAGTGTACATTTATTGCAGTAAGTGAGAACAATGTTTGGTATCACAGTGTTGTTCAAATATGCTGAAAATGCTAAAATGTTCAGTTATTGCCAGCGCTACTACTGTTCACTGCTTAGGCTATAATCTTCATGTTTAAATTAGTGCAACTCCGGCTCTTCTGATGGTCTCTTACTTTCAAGAAAAACACAGTGAAAACTGAAACAAAGTTACTGAAAGTACCTGGTGAATTTGTGCATGTAGACTGTAGATATCCCTATATTAATCATGTTGATAAGAGATAAGATAAACATTTATTAGTCCCACAAGTGGGAAATTTGCTTTGCTATGCAGAAAGTGAACAGAAACAAAGAGCAGCAAAAACAATAGAATAAAAACTATACAACAGTAGATTTTGGCATTTCACTTTTATGGGTTTAGAAATGGAGCCGTGCTGTATAATGTTTTATGTGGGAATGTTTCACATTGCTTATAGCCAGGCTGTGCTGTTTCACTGTGTAAAACACCTTTCTGTGCCACAACATGCTATTCTGCAGTGAAAACAACCCGTATATTAAAGTAAATTAGAGCTCTGTACAATCAAGTCTTACATAAAACGCCAAAAATCATTAAAACTGTGTCAGACCTGAAATTATTGTCAACTTTCTTACTATAGGAGACCAGAAAAGAAAGCTGTTTACTTCCTCAGTGACTTTGCCCTTGTGAATTGCAAATCAACACATTTTCATTCCATTCTGTGACGTATTTCCGAGTAAAAGGTAGCTGAACTACTGGTGCACAAAGACACGGCCACCAATCATTTTACGAGATGGGAAAGTCACAGCAATGCCATTAAAAATGATGAGAAAGCTAGAATTTTGCATACGATTATGATTCCCCAAATGATATATGGGGATTCATATGACCAGACGCAAGAGCTGACAAAGTAAAAGGGTCCATATTGTTGTTAGGTCAAGTTTAAAGGTAGTTAATTATAAGTAACTGTTGTGAAATTATTCTGATTAAAACTATTTAAAGAACACTGGGTTTACATAAAGTAAAAATCAGTAACCCCTCCAATCTCTACTGTTTAGTCAACTCCTTTTAGGAATTTGAGGCCCACGGTCAGTTTATCTGATCTTTTGAAGGCCACAAAGCCTGCTAACCCACAACTGTAGCATTCAAACCAACCCCCCCATTCCATGCAGCTGTTTCGACAACCACTAATTATGGTAAAAATGACAGAAACTCAACACGATCTTCTCAAACACTGTCCTCACACACACTGGACTGGCTTTGCACAGCTGACTATGGGCAGGTATAGCTTTTTATTACAGTGTGGAGTGATGGGGAGCTGTGCCAGTAGCTTCTTTGTGTCTGTGTCAGCCAGGATTCAAGATGATGGAATAAGAACGCCCATTGTCGGCGCCAGGCCTTATGCAATCCCATCTAGCTATTAAGTTTCAAGTGGGATGACTTTAAGAAAACAAGCAGGCAAGAATTCACAATTGGACACAGTTTGCCTTCCTCGCGGCCTTTGACTCCGAGCTGCTTTCCCAGGGCCCAAAAAAGGAGAAGCGAGGATCTATTCATGTTATTTGCCTGTCCAAAACCTGACACTGCCAAAATATACACAATATCACAATCATATCAGTATGAAACAGCAGCCAGTGAGATTCCTCAAAAGGCACGTTGCTGAGGTATCGCTGCCCACAAGCCAAACCGCTGGTTTCTTCCAGTCCAGAGCTTGCTTTCAAAACAAACAGGTCATAAAAGCCCCTCATATAATCAGTATAAAAATTTAAACAAGTCCATATCTCAGTACTTGGACAGGACCACACCAGAGCAGCTTTAAACACTGTTTAAAGAATTTCCAAAGCAGAAACACACTCTCAAACAGCGAGAAACAGCCAAGGTACTGGGGCCAACATTAAAAGTTCTTAGCTTCACCCTGCCTCCTGCAAGCCACCTTTCCCATGATCTTTAGTAGATTAGTAGTCCGTTTCAATCTTTCTGCACTAGCAAAGCTATTCCGACGCACTAACCCCAGGCCTAGATAGGAAGGAAGGAAAAGACTGAAGACGAGCACAGGATGCATGATAAATGCCCTGGTGGCATACCAACATGTCCTTTCAAATTCTCACCAAATCAGGACCCTTTATGGTACGCTACAAGACTTTTCAGTACACTATGGGGAAACTTTATCCATATTTTTTTAAATAATGACTGGAGGCAGCCTGGGTTCCCAGCATGAGAAGCGGTTCTCGTGGCTGGACTTTGTGTAATTTTCCCTTAGGAATGTGGAAAAAAGTTACCATTTCCCTACTTCTCACTGCCTAGCTTGCACAGCCAAAAGAGAAAATCATTGCAAAAGAGGGATGCCAAGGACAAACCAAAAGGAACAAGCCAAAAGAAGCAGCATTGAGGGTAGCTACAGTGTTGTTTTACTGACACTCGGGTCACTTTATAAGAAACACCCACACTGTGCTTTCCCCTCCCTGGCCACTCTATTAGACACATCTACCCTGTGCTTCCATTTACAAGCCACTTTAATATAAACACTCACCCTGTGCTTCCACTCTCTGGCCACTCTATGAGAAACTCCAGCCTAGTAAGTCGAGACACGGGCCACTTTATTCAGAATCAAAAGTCAAAAAGTCAAACTTTTATTAGAAACATCTACCCTGTACTTCCATTGACTGGACACTTTATCAGAAACACCCTCAATGTGCTTCCATTTGCTGGACACTTTATTAGAAATACTCTCCCTCTGCTTACAGAATCAGAAAACTTTATTGATCCTGGAGGAAATTGCTTACATTACGACTGCACAGACACGCAGAGATACAAAGACCAGAACAATATGAAACATAAAGTCTAAAATAAAAGTCAAATCCAAACTCTGCAGTTTTTAATACAAATATCTATGCTGTGCTTCCATTTCAGGTCACTTTAATAGAAACATCATCACTGTGCTTAAAAACCTCTACCTAGTAAGTCCAGACACTGGCCACTTTATTAGAAACCCCTACCTTAAGCAATTTCCTCCAGGATCAATAACGTTTTTCTGATTCTGATTCTACCTTAAGCTTCTACTTACTGACCACTGTATGAACACCATCTGATATGTAGGTCCACTATATAGCTATACAGTTACATACAGTAGCTTATCTGCATAATTCTGTCATCCCTCCATTAACTACTGGGTAGCTTGATAAGTTGTAGTGTCAAATAAATGCATTTAATCTGTTTAAAAGCCATTTCATAAATAAAGCGGTTAATGATGCGATTGTCTCAAACGATGTTCATTCAGGTTGTTCCTGCATTGTGCAAAAAGGAAGTGCTTTGGAGCAATCCAGCCATGACTGCTGTCTTTTCTGTAACTGTTACATAGAAAAAGAAAAAGTGCACCTGAAACCTCCACTCTTCTGTCTAATAATAGAGTGAGTCTGCCTGTTTGCACAGAGATTCTCCTTTAAAAGCCTAATTTAAAGCCCAGTCTACTGTTAAAGCACAGGTGACTTATAGTACAGGGCTTTCCTGCCACAAAGAGATGGAGAGAAAAGGAAAGTCTGAGACAAAGCGCAAATAAGGCTAAGAAAACACAAAGCGAAGTGATGAATTGCCAGGAAAAGAAAGGAAGGCCTCGCACTTGGTCAGCAGTGTCTCTTCGCCTTTTCACTGGATCGTTCTCTTTCGCCTCAAAGCAATGAATGACCTTCACTCAGACAGAGCCTTTGTGTCGAACGCACAAGCGTCTCCATTCGAAAGCTGGGAGAACGCTCAGAGACTTAAACGAACCATCAGTCCTTAAGTGGCCACGCTCACCCGGGAGGACGTCGCAGGTCAAATGCATTATGGGAAGTGGTTCCTCAGCATAAATGAGGCTGTCATGTGATGGCATGCAGGGAGGTGACAAACACAGCGGCAGCTGTTCGTGTGACCGAGGCATGAGAGTGTTTTGCCGAGTGGACAGTTTAAACAATTAGTATTTGAATTGGAGGGCAAATGGAGTTAAAGAGCTTTTGCTCCATGCAGAACCAGTATTTTAACTATGTTAGTCCTAAAACCCAACATAAGGCTCCTTAACTACTTAGAAATAGATAAAATAAAAAAGTAAATTAAGTTACTTTAACACAGGCTTAATATACAATTGTAGGTTTGGAAAGCTATTAAACTCACTAGTTGTGTTTATATGGACATAGCATGCCCACTCACACACACACACACACACACACACACACACTCGCACACTCGCACACTCGCACACTCGCACACTCGCACACTCGCACACTCGCACACATACGAATAATTTACTGATTGATCAAAATAAGTTCATAAAGTTATGGGCATTTAAAAATGCAGACTCAAGCACTGACGTTTAGGCCGAGAAAAGGTTTAATCCATGTCTGGGAAATCAGCCCATAATTTAGAGTCAGATGCTTGTTGACCTGCTAAGTGCTTCTACATGCTTGGCTTCTGATTCACTGCGAGAGCCGTTGCTTACTTGGTGATCCTGATCACTGAAAAGTCACTGAATCTAAATCCTCAGCTTAGAAATACCACATTACTGTCAGCACAAAACCTTGGGGTCCCACTTTATATTGATGGACAACAACCTAGTGATTATCAGCAGCATTAGGATTAGGGTTGGGATTAGATCTAAACTTTGGGTTAAAGTTCAGATTAGATGTAGTTTTAAGTTGGAATGGGTTTAACAGAATCTATTATAGGTTAGTTGCATTTAACAGATATTTAGTTGAATATCAGTTCAAGAAAAGGTGTGGATCAACAAAGATTGTATAATGGACCATGAAAATAAAGTGTTATCTAAAATCTTGTTAAACAAATTTACATTTCAAGATTGTTTTCTAAAAAACAGTTGCTTTGCTGGAGATAAGAGGTTTTGTTGTGACGGTGAAAATGACACATTACATGAGGTAAAGCATGAATAATAAGCTGGTGGACTACATGGAACAAAAATGTAACATTCTTCTTCTAATTATTATTATTATCTGCTATCAGATAACCCAAATTTAGGTTTCTGCTCCAGACTGAGTGCATGTTGTGCTTTTGTACCCCAACAAAATAAAGAGCATCTCTGTTTTTGTTCCTGAAATGGGTTCAGAGATTTGAATATTGAACCTGTTTTATTCTGTTAGGACTGAAGCTTAAAAATGTTTTGTACCCTTGATTCACAATTTAGTTATTTATCCTAAAACAAAGCATTTAGTAATGGCTACAAAACTTTCATGTAATGTGTTTGGATTAACATTCATTCAATGAGTCCAGACTGCATAAGGAGTGACTCATAAGGTAATTTGCTTTGTATTTTGCCTGCAAACAATTAAACATACAGTCGAATCATTGTGTGAAACTTTGAAAACGACTGAGAATTAAATGTTTCTAGGTGAAATTACACTAGAAGTGAGGAATGTTTTGACTTGTTTATTTGTGTACAGTAATGATTTATTGGTACGACTACACCCATGCGTTGTGTTGCAGCTTGAACTGAGGAGGTGTGCACATTCACATCCCTTTATTATTTTTAGAACTTGTATCTGCACCTCAGTTTCACTACAGCAACTTGCAGAGCACGCACATCGGCCACAGGCACAATAGTAAACTCAGAAAAATGCCTGTGTTGTATGCTGTAACCCAAAGCTACTTGAGGTGCTTTAACAAGTCAAGCGCAGGCATTCGTCCAAAGCTGCTGGAGCTTTGAACTGAAATCATCTTCCTGGAGGAGTGAATGCTCCGAAAAACAACCTTTAAAGAGATTTTCATTTCCTCTCTCACAGCGTAGGCTTCCAGAGGACAGACCTACAAAACTGAAGTAAAATTGCTCCAAATTGGGCCAGGCTTATATATTGATTTTGGCCTGTGCCAATTTTATGATGTAAATATTGTGAGCCAAATCAGTGCACTGACACTGTACATTCACTTTATGGACAAAACTATTGGGACACATGTGTTTTTCAGCCCCTTATTTCCAGTGAGTCTTGATGCTTCAGCAGACCAAGATATTTTGAACAATGCCATGTTTCCAAGATAGTGGACACAGTTTGAGGAAGAACATTTTCTATTCCAGCATGACTGTGCACCAAGGGAACAAAGCAAAGTCCATAAAGACATGGCTGGATGAGTTCGGTGTGGAAGAACTTGACTGGCCGCATAGAGCCCTGACCTCAACCCCATCCAGCACCTTTGGGATGAACTGGAATGGAGATTGTGAGCCAGGCCTTCTCATCCAACATCAGTGCCTGACCTTATAAATGCTCTACAGAATGAATGTGCAAAAATTCTCCAAAATCTTGTGGAACGCCTTCCACGAATAATAAAAAGGGGATCAACTCCATATTAAAGTCTATTTATTTGAATGCAATGTCATTAAAATTGGTCTGCTGGGCAGGCATCCATATAGTGTGTGAACCTTCAGGCATTTCTGTGCATGATAGTGGCTGTTGGAATAACACAGAATTGGTAGTAGGTCTACTAAAGTGTATTCAAGCATGAACTATTCAATACAACACAAGCACATCACTGAAATGAACCACTGCGCCTTGTTAAGGGCCAGAGTTCCAAAATAGTCCTTCAACACAGTGCACGAACAGAAAAGAAGTGTGAGTGGAGAAATGAACTCTCTTCAAAGAAAACTAATTAATCTTTCCGCAGTCTCCCATTTCTCTTTGTGAGCCCTTCACGCAGAGATTAAACTCAAAGCGATGATAGTTGGTCTTAATCGCTGCCCAGAGACAGACGGAATATCCATTTTTCTCTGCTCCAACCTCTACAGAGAGACAAGAGCCGTATAGATCCAGGCTTTATTCTCTCACGTGGCAACGTACATTTCAGCCAGTGTTTCAGTACAACAAGCAGCACACAGTAAAACAGTGCAGTCTCAGCAGGAATACAATCATTTACCAAAACACTCATTCATCTCTCAGTCAAACTGTTTATTTCATTCATCTAGTCATTCATTAATTAATTTGCTGATTCTTTCACCCATCTGCCCTAAATTAGTGCATGAATTAATTCATTCAGTTATTCACTCATTATTTTATTACACACAAATGTCTTTCTTTCATTCTATCTCTTTCTTTCTTTCTTTTTCTTTCTTTCACCCATGAATCTATAATTATTTTTTAATTAATCAATCAATTAAACCATCAACTCATTCATATATACACTTACCCTTTTATCTAGCCATGAATTACTAAAACAATCATTCTATTTCTTTCTATTTTAATCATTTATTCTTTCAATTACCTAGCCATTCATTCAGTGATTCATTCATTATTTATCCATCTAGCCATTAAGCAATTCATTCTTTCATTTCTTCATTCAATCAGCAGTTAGAGAAATTATTCATTCTTTTATTTGTCCATCTATTAATTAGATTTTTGTAGATACGTTCAGTCCTTGACTGATTGATTGATTGATTGATGATTCACTCGTTAATTCATTCATTTATACATCAATTCATTCATTAATTGATTTATACATCCATTGATTCATTCATCAATGCACCCACCCATTTGTTTATTAAAAGTATTTTAGACTATTAGAGTAGAGCTCTTATAATGATTAGACTGTTATAAGGCCAAAATTATTGTATTGCTGTTTGAAATCCATTTTCTATTAAACGGGTCACAATGACTTCATGGCTGGGCGGCTCATTCAGCCGCATACAGACTTTAGCTCATCGCCTGTAAGCCGAGCCCACGAGACACACACCAGGCTCCACTTCCGCAATCTCCTCTACACACACTTACTGACTTTGCTGCTGTTTGTTTGTTCTCTGTACGGACGGTTTTGGCCCTTGCTCAATTTAGTCTCCTTTAAATGTCCTGAGGGTTTTGGAAAAGCCTCCCGCTGCCTGTGTGAGCACAACTACTCCCCACCCTCGGTTTAGCTGCCCCGAATGCACACTAGCAATGTGTTTGATGTGGGAAGGTGAACACACACTTCAAAGACCCAATGTGCTTGGCCCCTCCAAAATAGATGGCATCGTTAGACCCTCACATGAAAGTGACCGGCCTGGGAAAGTGTGTGTGCAGGGTTAAAGAGGTTTCTTATACTCCTCAAACCCACACACATGAATGCGCCCCCAACACACAATCAATACAGAATATGAAAAAGCATGCGTAGCTTTACCTTCTATTTCAACCTCACAGGAAAAGCAGGAAATCAAGCATTATTGGGTTTTTATATATATATATATTTCAGCAGCAATATTGTCTGAAAGGTTCAGATAAGAACGAACATATAAACACGTCAATAAGCGAGTTCAACACTGTTTAAATATGCCAGGTCACATTCATATTTTCACAACATGAAAGGGATCCTTATTCACATTCTCCATCTTTTGTAATGGCTCTCACTATCCACAGGAACTCCGTAGCTCCTTTTTGGATATATATACATACTATAACTGTGTACACTATAATACTGTACACCACATTATAATACTGTACACCACACTACAATAGAGTACATCATACTATAGTACTGTACACCACACTATAAGACTGTACACCATAATATGTAGATTTGTTAAAAAACATTAAACTTGCATCATCCCTTCATTATTTTAAACATGAAGCTGTATAGCCCAGAATATCTCTATCAGCAGAATCCAGCACATCTTCTTCACAGAACAAAATGATGGAAGCTTGCACAGACACTTTGTCCAACTCATCATAAAATAGGCAAGTGATCCATCCCATCCATTCCAGGCTTGCTATAATTGTCTTTGGCGTCAAGGTACAGAAATGTGAAATGTTTTATTTTACACCGCTACTCTCTATTTTTTCCAGCGTTGGCATGCCATCACATGACATATTTGTGTGACATCCTTGTGAGGGATGTATTAGCTTTTCCACTACAAAAGATATGTGGTCACATGTGTCCTGGGCCATCTTTGGAAGTGACTTGAGTGATTGGATTACAACTGTGAATGAGGACACTCTACAGAGTTGGGACTGGATTTTATGTAGCATGACAATGATCTTGAACATCATTGTTGTAGTCAGTTCATCCCAAGTGCCTATTCATTATATCTAGGAGTAATTTTAATTGATATGAGTTTTCAAGTAAATTTCACCAACATTTACATGCTGTGTTCATATCTAGCTCATGGTTTTATGTGATCTTTCCAATGAAATCCACTTGTAATTGTCATTGGTTTTATAATCAAATGTTTTCTATAATCAACAACCAACTGAAAATCATTAGCATTCAAAAAGAATGAACTCGTATTCTGTCCATTATGTAGTGGAAGGTCCTGAAAGGATTTGTTGATTAACAGTTCAGTTAACTACCATTGATTACCTATGGTCAGAGATTGAGGTAACACTTAACAATAAGACTACCCCTTATAAAGAGTTTATAAAAGATTTATACTCAGTTTGTTAATTAGGTTGTAGATAGTTTATAAATTATTAATAAGCAGTTACAAACAAGTAACAACCATTGTCAAACATCTCAGATCTTGCTCGTTGCTGAGCTTATCTTGTCCATTTCTCAGGCAGAATGTTAAACTTCATCAGGTCTTTGTTAACATGCTACTACCATTAAAACACATGTGAGCCTGCATCAATTAATGAGAACTGTTATAACTTCTTTATAACTACTTATTAATGATTTGTAAACTGTCTACAACCTAATTAGCAACATGATTATAAATCATTTATCAACCCTTTATAAGGGTAGTCTTATTGTAAAATAGCAATTGTAGAGTGTTGTTCTCCGGTACAACTCTGAAGATCCCCTTCAGGTATCTTCATCTTTAAGTGTAGATCTTTGCCACTGGATGTTATAGCTCTGGCTCTGATCTAAGAACAGCACCAAATGAGCTTCCACCCCAGATTCTACTGGCTGACGTAGGATTACGTCCCTCAAAGTAACCTTCTATCTACAGTCCAACTCCATTGACTCTTTTCCACAGGCAATAGAACATAATTTTTATAAAATGTCATGCAATAGTGTCAGTTGTTTGTCAACACTTTGTTCTCACTGAAATCACTGGCGGGAGATGCATTTTGATGGCGCAACAGTGAAACGCATCTCTAAAACAGAATATCTCCATATCTCCAGCACAGTGGATCCACTCACGCTTATACGAGCTCTTTATGTAATGCGCTTAAAAATCAATGCCTTCAAAAACACCCTTAACCCATTGCATGTGTGTGTGTGTGTATGTGTGTGTTCTCCACACTATTTTTAAACATCTGTGGCAGGCTTAATCCATCTTGTGCTGCAAGGGTCTACTAGTGTGCCCAGCAGTTCTGAGTATGGCTGTAAATGTATTTTAACAAGACTCTGGAGAATTCAAATGGGTATTAAGCATCGTGTTGGACTGCTGTTTCAGGGAGATTCTCTTACACTCTCTAAGGAGGCAAATTCACACATAGTTTTATGGGGTACAGTCAAAGCAGACAGCTGTGCTCTGCAGTAGACTCCGTGAAGGTGGGCGCATACTGCGCTAATGGAGTAAATGGAGTATCTCCATCAACATAGCACACACTGTGAACCTCAACAGGTCTGGGTATACTGACTCTGTTTGATTGAATAATCAATGGCAATTTATTCCCATCCCATTGATTTTTATTTATTTTAGGGCCTCTTAGTTTAGTTTCATGTTACCAAATATTGAGTCTGAGAGAACATAAAAAATAGATAGATAAATAGATTAGTTGGTTGGCTGGCTGACTGACTGACTGACTGACTGACTAAATGAGTTACAGACTGACTGACAGATTGGTTGGTTGGTTGGTTGATGGATTGGTTGGCTGGTTGACTGACTGACTGATAGACTAATTGACTGACTGACTAATTGATTGGTTGGTTGGTTGGTTGGTGGGTTGGTTGACTGACTGACTGACTGACTAACTGATTGGTTGGTTGGTCGGTTGGCTTACTGACAGAGTGACTGACTGACTGATTGATTGGTTGGTGGGCTGGCTGACTGACTGACTGACCGATCTGTTGGTTGGCTGGCTGCCTGATTGATTGGTTGGTTGGTTGGCTGACTGACTGATTGACTGATTGACTGAATAACTGACTGATTGGTTGGTTGGATGGCTGGCTGAATGACTGACTGACTGAAAGACTGAGTGATTGATTGATTGTTGATTCGTTGATTGATTCATTGATTCATTTTTGATTATGCTGCAAAGAAAATCCAGACCCAAAAATAATTTACACACCACTTATGCCTTATATATAAATGTGTGTTTATGCAATCAGACAAGTAATTGATCTACCTGATTTGCAAAATAGCTGTTAAGCAGTATGTCTGTTTCCCAAAGATTTACTGTCAGTCAGTCTTGAGCCACAGAAGCACTGAAACTGTTCTCAGTTAACTAATTGGAAAGCAAGCACCCTTCTAGAATTTACTTGGCACTGAACTCGCTTGCTCTAACCACAACTGCCAGTGTTATGAAGCTAATCAAAAATCGACTTAGCACAAAGACCACTGTAAAATGGTAGAATGAATGTCACCTTCAACAAGGCTGTTTGAAGCCAGAGCTTTAGGGTCTGCAGGCCAGGACCTCTTCTGCTCGGGTGCCCTGAGAGTGTGAGTTTGAAATAAGAATGGAATAATAATAAAAACTGAAATATGCTTCTAGATTATTTGTAGTTTCAAACCACATTCCTTTTAAGATGCCAAACTGAAGGCAAATCTCCCAGGGGAACATGTAAGATAGAATTTTGTATTGTTGTACTGATGAATGTCAATGTTAAATGCACAGATAGGGCCAGAAGACAGATTGCCTACACGAAGCCCTGAAGGCCTAAACAGAAAAGATCTTGAACATCAGCGAAGCTGAAATCAATGGTACAATGTTTTGGGGAAGATAGGCCCAAAACAATTTTGCAAAAGGCATACTTGAAATAGTCAATCTTTGTTTTTGTGACCTACATATGTAAATATAACACTAGCTAAATTACACCATTAAGTATAATGGTCCAAGAGCTTTTTCCTAGATTTTTTTTCAGGCTGGGTGCAAGACCATTCATAGCTTCCAGGATTGTGCATACATGGTGTCACATGACGTTTGACCCAAAAGAAATTTAGTGGAATATGTAAATATACTATGTTTTCAAGAAATGGAATTAAGATTGACTGATTGGATGATTGGTTGATTGGTTGATGCACTGATTGTTTGGTTGGTTGATTTGTTTGTTGCTTGGTTGGTTGGTTGGTTGGTTGATTTGTTGATTGACTAGTGAATGGATGGATGGATGGATGTTTGGACTGATTGATTAGTCACATATGATCACTCTTCAAATGAACAAAGACCTCCCAGTAATCCCTGATATCTGTTCGCTGGCAGGTTTGATTGCTGTTTCTGAAATCTTGCATATCAGTCACCATGTGTAATTAGAATGACTAATGTGAGAGGAGAAAATCCAGCTTTAACACCACTTAGTTCAAACACCAACCATTCATAGCTGTGTTTTGCCAACTTTTTATCCAAAATTTGCTTCTATTTTGCACAAAACTGCAGTAATAATCCACCAGAGGACATTGTTCCAAAGGACTATTTTTGGGACCTTTATTTTTAAGTGTGTAGATGCTGTCCTTGCTTGCAGAAACCATCTTGATTTGTAATATTCAACACCCATCCGATAAGAATTTGTCATGGCCCTCTTGTGTAAAGGCTTGACTCAGACTGCACGGCTGCAAGCTTTGGGATTTTGGAGCAGTGAATAAAACGAAACCTCCTTTTGTTAGCGTACATCGCTGGATAATTATAGGATGACAGAAGCCTGACTCGGAGTGGAAAGCCGTCGTCTGTTGAACATCCACAAAGGGAGGCTGAAAGAATTTCTCTGAACATCTCAGAGCCAACTTGACAGACAGAAAAGAGAGAGAGTGAGAGAGACATAGTTGAAAAGAGAGAGAGAGAGAGAGCGAGTGTGTGGGATGGGGAATGAAAGCTTGGGTGTTACAGAGACCCTTCTTTATCATCCCTCTAAACTTTGACATCTGATGATTCAGCATCTTATGAACATCTAGCTCAGTCATAGTTTGAGTCTTGATTCGTTCCATCTTAATGAAGCACATCAGCACTTCTGCCTCTATCTGATGTGTTCATTTTGCCTGTTCTGCTGAAGCATATGTTGCGAGCGGGCCACGTTTGACCCTTCTGCAAACATCCGCCTCCCTCTACGCCTACTATCCAAGCTCAGTCATGCCTTACTCCACTGAACAACATATGGCCAAGAAAATCACTCCTTCAGCTCAGAGCGTTAACAATATCCTGACTCAGGAGATTGTGGGTGACGTGAGATGTCACACTGAATAACACTGCTATTATACAGTTTTGCAACTCTGTATTAAACCATATACTGTCACTAAACACCTGCCTTGTGCTTCCACTTGCTGGCCACTTTATTGGTAGCATGAGACTACACTTTTAAAGGGTTTACAAATTATTTACAATCAGGTTGTTAATTAGGTTGTAGACAGTATATAAATCATTAACTAGATGTATTTCCACGAGAAAATGCAAGGTGTGATTGTGTGGTTGCTATAAAACACACAAACTTTGGTCTTATGGGCAAAAAAAAGTTTGTGTTGAAAGAAACAATTTGCTGGCAGACTTGAACCAGCACTCTTCTGATTCAGGGTCCGGCGTTTTATCACTGCATTACTGGGGGAGCCATGAACATGCTGTCTCTTACCAAGCTATTTACAATTGGGAATGGCTGAATGTGTAGCTGCGTTTATGGCCTGATTATTTGTAATTAAACCAAGTTTTTTATAGCTTACCTGAGCTTTAGTGTGTCCTATACCCTGTTCATCACAGGACCACCGTTGACTGGATAGGTGGTGGATTATTCTCAGCTAGTGTCACTGACATTATACTGCTGGGCTTTCTACACACAGCTCTGTCACTGTTAGGCTGAGATTGGTCCACATTCCCAAATATATTGCGCTCTGCAGTCAGAAACTGGTCACTGATGAAAAATAAACTGTACATCAACTTTATATCAGTAAGGTCATGAATGAGTATCAGAAGAGTAGTTGATGTTTAGATTGGCTGATGTTTAGAACCAAAGATGGTTTGTCTAAGGTTTGACATAAACACACCATTTTCATTCCCAACATTTGAATGAATGCAAACAAACAAACATAAAAGCTTTAAAAACAAACAAATAATAAAACGGATATTTTAAACTGTTCTTGTCTCTGTATGTCCGTGCAGTCATAACATAGGCCATTCTCTCCAGGATCAATAAACTTTTCTGATTCTTATTATGATAAGTCATATATAAGTAACATATAGGTAATAGAGTGTGTTCAACCACAACAGCTGCTGTAAAAGAACACATTTTGTGGGCGGGGCATAGATAGATCAATCTCTCATCATCACCTACAGGTTCTATAAGTTACAGGTGAAGGACCAGTAAAAAGTCCAACACTTTATCGTGTCTGAAACCAGAAATCGAAGCTAATCTTCAATGCCTTCACTTAAATGTCAGATGTCCTGTGCTTCCATGTAGAGCAAGATATTTGATTAATGATATGGGTCGGTGTTACTTTCTGGTCTTGGAATGGCTTGGAATACAAATAGAAAGTTAAATGGCAAATTACAGTTCCATGTATCTCACACACACACACAAACACACACACACACCCACACACACACACACAGACTTGCACACACACATACACACCCTCACAAACATACACACACTCACACACAAACACACAGAACCAGACTGGGGGAAGTGGATCTAGGCTATGGTCATTGTACCATTTTCCCCGAATACCTAAACACAGTGACTGTTTGCTGCAGTTTTCTGGAAACCCTTCAAAAGCTGCTCCACTGAGGCACACAAGCCTTTTCTGTTCCCTCCGCCCCTGTGTATATGTCAGTAATTGAAAATCATCCCGTGTGTAGGTGAGTGTGTGTGTGTGTGTGTGTGTGTGTGTGTGCGTGTGTGCATGTGAGTACATCTTTCCTTTCCCTTTTCCTCTTTGCAATCATGTCAGTCAGGCTAAGTCTTGTACATTTGCAAACAGACTCACACACCCAAGACATGTAACAGTCTTTTACTGATGTTTGCACCTAAAACTCTATGTTTATATATATGATGCCTGCCTTACTGCCACACGATATATGTGATTCAAGGTGTTAAAATACTGTTGCCATGCAATATTAGCCTGTTCTCATAAAGGCACCTTGCAGGCGGATGGTCAAAGCTGCTTAGCATTTCATTATCATGAACATTCGTTTTTGTGACACACCCATGCTGGGAAGAGCTGGTTTATCATTAATCTGTTTCAAGGGGAATTCCACTAAATGAAAAAAATACATATGCAGAATTCAGTCAGAGAGATGTTAAAAAAGTCCTTCAGGGTGGTCTGATGTGAAATGGTTCACTGAAGAGAATTCTCCTACTTTAGATTTATTTTTAGTAACGGTAATCAGGGGGCCCCCGTTTTATCTAAAACCACCAGTGAACCTACACTTCTTTATACATCTAAAACAGAAATAATGCACCACATAGTGTTTGAGCCATGCTGTAGTGCTGTTTGAATTCTCAATAGCTGTAAACAGTTGTGAAGCGCCCTTTACATCGCAAAACATATTTTAAAAAGGTTTTAATAGAAAAGTGCAGTAATCTCTACATTATTTTATTATTGGCAACTATGGGAAAGTTTTCTGACAGCACCACCTAGTAAAATTATTTGTCTCAAAAGTGAGTGTGTTTTTTCCTGTGAAAAATGTTACAGTATATAATATTAGAGTAAACATACAGTAAAGCATGACAGGATAAACACTTCATAAAAAAGGTTCTTAATATCATGGTTAAAAGAGGGCAAGGTTATTTGCATAGACAATTCAAATATGTAAAACTGGCATAAGTGAAAGCATGAGAAAAATTAAGAGGATATTAAAGACTTATCGAGTTTTGGAAAAGTGAAGTCTTGTAACTATTTCAGATATAGAGAAGTCAAACAAAGCTGATATTTTACTTAAAATTCATTTTCATTTTTCTAATAAGTATCAGTTCCTCCCCTAACAAAAATGGAAAATGGAAAATTTCCCTTTAATGTGTTTATTTGAATTATTTTTTTTCTTCATGTTTCATTACAACTGAAAATGAAGGCTGCCAGCATGTTGGTTTAAATGTCAGGCCTACCGATGTGCTACATACTTTATATAACCCAAAACTGTAGTATAGTACAACAGTTTAGCCTGTTCTAGTATAGTCAAATATAATGTATTCAGATTTTGAGAAACCGGTACTTTGCAGACTGTTAATATTGAGTTCAGATACTTTGTAGTTGAGTAGGAGCAATTTGCCATCTCTTTGAATAAGGCAAGGCACTGATGCAGCTTTGCTGAAAATATTTAATAAGAGGTAAATCTCCCCAGAAAATTGCTTTTGTCTCCTCTGGCTATTATGACTCATAAAATTGAAAGAGAAATCTTTTAAACTTCTCTGATCTCCCCAGCATACAAATCAGATGAGGGGGGGACATTTAGGCTTTCTGTGTTTTCACAGCAAATGCGAGATGCACACGCTTAGATAAGCCTTTTCCCCTGTGCTCGCTTCTCAGCTCTCGGCTATGAAAAGTTTCTGTTGGGAAAGCGCCGAGGGCCCAACAGTGGGATGTGACAGAAGCAGAAGAAATGCTGTACGTCAAGGGGAGAGTGTCGGATGGACGCTGTTCTTTGTGTCAGATAAGAGGCTTTGACTTCAGTGCATTTCTGAACTTTTTGTATGTTGGTGAAAAACACAGTTTAGCCCAATTCATTTTCCTCTCCATGGTAAATTGGCATGGCAAGACTAACAATAACCCACTAATCAATGTCATATTACAGACTCATTGACCTATCCAAGCTCTACCTACAAATACTTTCACAGCTACCGCTGTCAAGTTGGACAGGCCTTACCGAACTTTGGCAGAAATCCCATTCAACCTCATGAAATTCTCCAATTACTCACTTTTTTGGAGAAATTTAGTGTGTCACACAGACATTCACTCACACCTGGAGACAATTTACTATCAACAATTTGCCTGACATGTATGTTTTTAGGTAAATGTGCAATGAAAATATACTGTGCAAAAGCCCCTCACTTCATATTCATATTTTGCTTTGAATCATCTTGTCTTATCTTTGGCACACTGAGCAGATTAAATTAAAGAAATGGGAACAAATGTTTTACTGTAAATAAATGAACTGAAACTCAACAGAAGTAGACCAAGTAGAACATCCACAGTCCAATTAAAGGTTATTTTGATGTGTGAGCTCTGCTTAGTTCCCTCCTATGTCACATCATTAAATCCTACAATCTCATTATGTGTCAAAGTAAATTCTGGCAAACTGTTTAGGGTGTTTCTATGCCTTTTCACGCAAATGAGTTGCAACAATATATCTAAAACTACACCTGGAACCTCAAAAGAACAGAGTAAGATGCATTTAAAAATTCTACCACTTGGTCTGCATTTAGAAATTGCAGACCAAGTAGAGCATCCACAGTCAATTATTCCAGTTAGCTCTGCCCTCTCTATGTCACACCACTAAATTCTAAATACTCATCATCTGTCAACATAAATTCCTGTTTCAGAAATGCAGAAACTCCCGTATGTAATGGACTGCTGATGTGTTCAAGGTGTTTCTCAGCCTTTCACACAATGAGGGCTGGGATAGGCTCCAGCTCCCCCTAGTTAGGATAAGCGCTTCAGAAAATTGGTGGATGGATGATTGGATGGATGGATGGATGGAAGGATGTTTTTTATAAACGCCAGCATTAGTCCTAGTGTTTGATGTAAGGGCCTGTGTTAGCCATTGTTCATTTTTCTCACACTCTGAGTGTTGTTTCATTTTCACAAAACTGAAACTGGCTGCAAAACATTCAGGGCGAGATTAAATTCATCATACAGCACATGCAAATACCCCAACTCTGTTCCTACTGATAAATAGCCTACATCTCCAGGCTACAATGAAAGTTGTGTCCAAATCCTCAGCCTATTAATCCGTTTCCCTTCTCTTCTGGTCATTCATCACACAGGAGCCAAACCTCCACCACATGCACTGAGCAGGCACTGCCAACAACTGAAACATTTCATTTTAATGTTTAGCATCGCATTAGCCCTTACAACACAAGCGGTACAGATCCAAACGAATGGTTAATTGTCATCATACAGCAAACCAACTCTTTATATGGAAGTTCTCCCAGTTTGTGCTGATGATCGTGGCGTCAGGCATCATGCTGAGCTTTGTTTGGTGTTCCTATGTCACACAGAACCAAAGTCGTCACGATTTAAAAAGACATGTAATAATGACCATTACTGGGGTTTTAAAAATGATGTCACACGCAAATGCTATTAAAGAACAAACATGCCCAAATTTCTTTTAATTTCGCTCCTATTTTCACGTCCTTGCATTGACTCCCAGATTGGTACAGAATTATTACTCATTGTGTACAAGTTGCTTAAAGGTTTGGACCCAAATACATCTCCGATATGTTTGATGTTCAGCTAGTGGGGAAAAGAGCTAAAACTAAACTGGTGAAATGGTGTTTATCCACTATGCTGTCCAACCAACAGCCCATCAATATCAGATCTGCACCAACTGGAGCTTTAAAAAGCTGCTAAAAATTCTCCCCCACCTTCTTTTACATATCTGTATTTCTACTGTACTTTTAATCTTCTTTTATTGATTTTCTACTTTTTATGCATAATACTTTTTCATTCTATTCCTGTAAAACACACTATGACCTTTGTGTAGGATAATGGGCTTTATAGATAAACATGACTTGACTTGACTTGACTTGACTGAGGATCACATAATCACGGACATCTAGAATTTTTCTATACTTTACATGGATGAGTGAACATAAATGTCTGAATCATTTAGACTGGATATTAAACAGACTTTACCCTTACAGCCCCCAAATTTAAACCAGCAAGTACAAATAACTGAATGAGTCAATGTGTCACAGCCCATAGAATTCACAGCGAGCAGGTGGGCGTGTTGATGACATTCCTGTGTGACTGGCTCAAAAACTGAAGAAAACAACCATCCAGGCATGAAGAAGAAGGGTCATTTACACAAAGACACCAACGCTTAAACAATTAATTGATCTTATCTTACTGTGATACGAATTATACATCCTACAAACTTCCTGAAAGTCTCTACGAGTCAGAAGTGAACTTAAAAGGTATCATACAGACAGTGATAAAAAACCTGAAACAAGCTCACACAGTAACATTGATGCAAAAGACTTACGAAGCACTTAAAGCTATTTGACTGCTAATGGTGTTCCTTTGTGGAGCACTTTATCAGCTAAACATCAGTGAGTGAGTGAGTGAGTGAGTGTGTATGTTAATGAGCAAGTGAGTGTGAATGAGTGAGAGACTGAGTGTGTGTATGTGAGACAGTGAGTGAGTGAGTGAGTGTGAATGAGTGAGAGATTGTGTGTGTGTATGTGAGACAGTGAGTGAGTGTGAGTGAGTGAAAGAGAACGTGAGAGAGCGAGTGAGTGAGTGAGAATGAGTGAGTGTGTATGTGAGAGTGAGTGACTGTAAATGAGTAAGAGATTGAGAATGTGAGAGAGGGAGTAAGTGTGAATGAGTGAGAGATTAAGAGTGTGTATGTGAGAGAGAGTGAGTGAGTGTGAATGAGTGAGAGATTGAGAGTGTGTATGTGAGACAGTGAGTGAGTGTGAATGAGTGAGAGATTGAGAGTGTGTATGTGAGACAGTGAGTGAGTGTGAATGAGTGAGAGATT
>JBBJLS010000041.1:3860046-3879355 GCA_037577275.1 Bryconaethiops microstoma
ACACACATTTACACATATATACACATACATATATATATATATACACACACACACACACATATATGTATATATATATATATAAAAAAATAAAAGACACACAAATATTGTATATTGCGCCCCGACAGCTCCCAGCTACCGCCAAGGGAAATCTGACAGTCAGGTGGCATTTCAGCCCCTCTGTGTCAGACCCATCACTGGCACATGGAAAGGGGCGGTCCCGTCTGACACCGTGCACCTGCCAGCAATCTCCCCACTTAATGGAGGGATATAAAAGGGGCCCCCAACCACACTAAGGTGAGAAGGCGGTCTCCACATGCAGCTGACAGACTGTCTAAATCTCCATTACAGATTCAAGCCCAGAGGAATATGCCGGCTCCTTTACAAGACGCCGGACCCCCTTTCATCATCTCCATACACCCGTCTTTAAGAAGACATGGTCCGGCACTGAAGACACTTCACACAAAACACCACTCTCACTGCACATTACCCAAAAGTTAGGTGGCACTATGGTTTTATTTATACATAGTGTGCATCTACGTATACATACAGCTCTGGAAAAAAATGAGAGGCCATTGCAATTTATTTTTAAATCAGCATCTCTGTCCATTCCATTCCATGCCAGTGTCGGTTAAATTCCTACACAAGCACCTCATTCTGTTTTATGAGGTAACTACTCCAGTGCGTTCTAAGCACCCTGATACACCTGGGATGCCTCCTTTCTGGACCGAGGTATCAATGCAGGCATTCTTAAGGACAAAGTTTGTCAGCCTTCTAGATAGGATATTAAAGTTCTCCGCTTGCCTCCATTGGTCTGCTACAGCTCCTCTACGCCAAACCACTCGCAGGATTTTCCAGACGATTCTAAGGAGCTCTGGGCAACGCTTGTACACTTTGTAGGGTACTCCGCTTGGTCCTGGGGCTGATTTGGCTCTGGCAGCTGTAACTACCTGCTGGACTTCCTTCCAGGTGGGCTCACTGGTATTGAAGTTGACTTTGGGAGATGGTGTGTCTAACAGGGCTCTCTGGGGCCCTAGCTCTTGCTCTCTATCAGGGTTGCTCAGGTTGTTGTGCAGGAAGTGGGCTACTTCTTCCTTAGAGCAGAGTAGACGGCCGCTGCGTTTCTGCCCCAAGAGCTGCTTAGTGAATCCAAATGGACCAGCTATGAATGCAGTTTGCTTCCTGGCTCGCTCTCTCCTCCGTCTCCGATTCAGCTCTGCGCAGTGTCATTAGTTTCTTCCTGATGATGCTCCAAAGCTCAGCCAGCAGTGGTCTCTCCTCCTCAGTTGCTGCCTAGTGCTGTCTTGCGAGGGTCCGAAGCTCTTGCCGCAGTTTGTGGATTTTCTCAGCCTTTCGATTCTTGATGTAGTTGGGTCTGATGGACTTGCCCTCTTCCACACCGAACCTCTCTGTCCCAGAGGTAACATTGATTGCGGTCATGGTCTGGAGCCATTTGTCAACATCCCCTTTTGCTTTTGATTCGATGATTCTGGCTACTCCTCATCGAATTGGTGCCACACTCCATGCTGGCTAGCTGATGTCGTCACCGTCGAATCCATCCTGTTATGTTATGTATGTATGTATGTATGTATATATATACACAAACACACACACAAACCCCGCACTTTCATATGGATCAGCAGTCGCTGTTTCAGACCATCTACATATATGTATATTAGGGCTGTAACGGTACATGTATTCGTACCAAACCGTCACGGTACATGGGTCACGGTTCGGTACATGATGTCGAACCGAGAATGCATGGTACGACGGAGAAGACACGATTTAAGTAATGTGGAACTAGATTTACAAACGTGAGTTTCATATGGAAACATTAAACAGCGACCTTTAAAAAGTTCAGCCATGGCTGAACTTTTTGACCCACTTTTTCAATCTGGTCAGAGGAGTAAGCCTGATTTGAAGCAGCAGTTGAGAGAGGAAGTGTATGCCTACATGGCAAAAGAATGTGTTTCAATCGATTCCAACCCACTTGCCTGGTGGAAGGCTAGTCTGTTTATCCTAATCTGGCCATGATGGCAAAATGTTTTCTGGCTGTACCTGCCACCTCAGTCCCCAGTGAAAGGGTTTTTTCAACAGCAGGTGACATAGTAACTGCCAGCCGATCTGCCCTTGCAACAGAAAATGTGGACAATTTTTTTTAAGAAAAACTAAAATAAAGATAAAATCTGAAGTCTGAGCACCTATCAGAGGTATATAATTGATTGATACAACAGTCAATCACACAGTTAATCACAAATGTGATTTGTTTTACTTAAATGAATAATACTTGAATAAATAACTTCATTTTGTTGTAAAATATTTTTAAGAAATGTTTTCTCAGTGCATGTTTTCACCGTGAGTTTGTTCGCTGTTTTCACTACATAGTAGATGAAAATGTAAAAACATTCTTGTGCCTTATTTTTTTCTAAAAAAGAAACTAAAGTTGCAAGTTGGCAAAAGAATGCCATACCTGCCATCTCACTTACTTTTTATTAGGTAAGACTAATATTAATTACTAATTTCTATTCTTAACACAACATGTTTCAGTTGTTTTTTTGTCATCCATACATGAAAATATAAGCAAGTGTGTGTGTTTACTGGTTAATACACAGCTGTTTATTTAAAGTAAACGAAAACAAACCAAGCCTTTTTCAAACCTCCCGCCTTACAGCTGACTCAAACCTCACGGCTGACTGTGACGTCCGGGCCTCGTGAGCCACACGCCGGTTACCAAGGCAATCAGACACATGAACCTCCGCTGCTCAGCGCCGCCCCAAACAAACAACATAAGGACGAGGGGGCGTGGCACACGAGGCCCGGACGTCACAGTCAGCTGTACTCACAGGCGGGAGGCTTATTTATTTCTCCTTGCTGTTGATTGGCTGCTGCCCTGTGACGCTGCAGTCCAGAGTGTTCTCGTGTTTTTCGTTTTGTTCTTCCTTGTATTTTTATTACTGTAAATTAAATTACTGTATTTACCTGCTTATACCAAAAAAATAAAAAAACGCCAATGCATGAATTACAGTACAGTCTATACAGGGGTAACATCGGTATTTTACATTCTAGTATTTTACCTTTACATTTTCTTTAAGGCTAATGAGTTTAAAATGAAATTAAAGTGTTTTGGGAGCATATTTCGGGGCATATTTAGGGTTTACACTATCAAAATAGGCATTTTAGGCATCTTTTTTAACCACAACGCAGTTTTTCACTATACACAGGTGCTCTTGGAACTCTTGGGTTACTGTATTCATAAATATAGAGAGGAATTAAGAGAACAGTGCTCAGGTGAAAGAGACATCTTGTCTTTCATATTTTTGCTTCATCCTCTGATAGTCTTCCCCTTATCTCCTCCCTCTCTCTCTCTCCTATTACTCAGCTCATATCTGTTATTTGCCCTCCACCTCTCCTCTCCTCTCCTCTCTCCATCCCCATCTGTTATCTTAGTCCTGCATGCCATCCATCAGTCCAGTACTACCTCGTCAGTGGTGTGATTATGGGTGCGAGATGGACAGGGGCAGCCGCGCTGTTTCCACCTTTCTAAACAGGTAAACAAACAGGCAGGGCCCGGCTGTCAAAGCCCAGCTCCTCCTCTATTAAATCAACAGTTCCACAGCTTTCTGCTGCTGGACCAAGTTTGAATGCAAACTGATGGTCAGTCTCAAGTTACTCTTCAACAGAGCAGACCTCTTTTCCACCTCTGTCTAACAACCATGTAGCAGTGAGCACTCCAGAAAATTGCTCTAAAAAATAACAATAACAAAAACAAACTGAAGCAGTTGCTAAACTCTGCCCAGCTCCCAGGAGCCGTATTGGGTTCTTCAGTGCCTTCAGTGTCTCTTAAAACACTCAACAGAGAGAGAGAGGGCGAGAGGAGAGAAAGAAAAAAGAGAGAAAGAGACAATACGAGTAAGAAAGGAAAGAAAGGAAGAGAAACAGAGAACCAGTGAACAAAAGAGAGAAATACAAAGAGAGAAAATAAAAGAGAAAGAGAAAATAGAGAGGAAAAGAGAAAGAGCCTTACAGAATAAGAGAAGGAGATTTAAAAAAAAACATGTGAGAGAAAGGTGGGAAGACTGAATAAAAAAAGAGAAAGGAAATGAAAAAGAGTGAGACAGACAGGAGATGAGAGAGAAAAAGTAGACACAAAACTGTGTATATATAAGAGAGAAAAAAAGATGAGAGGGGTAGGAAAGGAGGAGTGAGAGGCTACACTGTCTGATTGGAGGCTTAAACATCAGTAGTGCTGGCCCAAATGAGAAAGAGAAGGAGAAAGAGAGAACATGGGGCAAACGAGTGAAAGAGGAAAAAGCTCTAAATTGGCACAAGGAGATGCGCCTGCAGTTAGTGTGGGATTTGAGATGAAGTGGCTGCTACAGGAAGCCTTCAGCTGTCAATCAGACCAACACCTGGTGAGTAAAACTCATTCATATCCAAAGAAGACGCTGGAGAGGAGAGTAATGTGGACCTTGGAAAAGTGTCAGAAGGGAACGACAGGACTGGCATGTGTCAGAGCAAGAGAGGGGGTGAGAGAGAGGGGGGGTGAGAAAGAGAGAGAGAGAGAGAGAAAGAGAGTGCGAGGGGGAGAGAGGGGGAGAGAGAGAAAGAGAGGGGGAGAGGAGAGGGCAGAGAAGGGGAGAGGAAAAGAGAGAAAGGAAAAGAAGAGAAAGAATGGAAAAAACTGAATGAGAGACAGATGCAGAGAGAGCGGGTGAGAGACACAGTGAGAGAGAGAGAGAGAGAGAGAGAGAGAGAGAGAGAGACACTCACAGAGAGGGCAATAGCGAGAGCGAGTGAGAAAGAACGAGCGAGTGAGACAGAGAGACAGACAGAGAGAGAGAGAGAGAGAGAGAGAGAGAGAGAGAGAGAGAGAGAGAGAGAGAGAGAGAGAGAGAGAGAGAGAGAGACAGAGACAGAGAGAGAAAGAGAGAGGGGAATTAAAGCAGATGCAGGAGTTCAGTGATCAATGACCTTAGCCTGGATGGCGTATGAGGCCAGCAGCACCGAAGCCTCGGGAGGACAGTAGACCTCCTCTTCCAGAATCTTCTTCTTGACCTGCAAGAAATAAGGTGACATAAATAAAACAGTCATTAAAAAAGTAGACAGATACGCAAAGGGATTCCTCAAACACAGCGGAATCCTTTTAATAGCCTCAGAGTCAGGACAGAAAAAGCGTAGCTGCCACTGACTGATATTCGGGTGCATTTTAGACACTAATGAGCAATGAACAAGCAGCAGGTGCACAGTCAAAGGTAGGCCTGGGCATACCCAATCAAATGGGGATAGAATATTTATTAAGCTGCATTATTCAATATAATGAATTTTAATTTGGCTTCAGCTGGTGCTGCCACTGTATTATGGCCAATAGAAGTTATTATGCCATCTGAATCAATCCTGGAAGTGTGAGGCCCAGTCCAGCGAACCAATTCCAAGCTCTGTCTTATTTTCATAGCCTTTCAATCACTGCTTAAAAACTGTTTCTAGGAACCATTGCCTCAATCCATCATGCCAGGGTTTGACTTGGAAGCTCAAAAGGTGGTCAAAAGATATACCTGTAGGTCTTAAAGTCTGATTTGATTCCATTTAAAAAATGTTATGGTCTACAAAAATAGTAGTAGTAAAAGCAGTGGTAGTAGTAGTAATAATAGTAGTAACAACAGTAGTAGTAATAGTAGTAGTTGTAATGGTAGCAGTAGTAGTAATAGCAGTAGCAGTAATAGTTGATAGTAGTAGCAATAGTAGTAGCAGTAGTAGCAGTAGTAATAGTAGCAGTAGTAATAGTAGTTGTAATAGTAGTAGTAGTAATAATTGTAGTTGTAGCAGTAGTAGCAGTAGTAGTAATAGTAGTTGTAATAGTAGCAGTAGTAGTAGTAGTAGCAGTAGTAGTAGCAGTAGTAATAGTAGCTGTAATAGTAGTAGTAGTAGTAATAATAGTAGCAGTAGTAGTAGTAGTAGTAGTAGCAGCAGCAGTAGTAATAGTAGTTGTAATAGTAGGAGTAGTAATAGTAGCAATAGTAGTATTAATAGTATGAGTAGTAATAGTAGTAGCAGTAGTAATAGTAGCAGTAGTAATAGTAGCAGTAGTAGTAATAGTAGTAATAAAAGTAGCAGTAGTAGTAGTAGCAGCAGCAGTAGTAATAGTAGTTGTAATAGTAGTAGTAGGAGTAGTAATAGTAGCAATAGTAGTAGTAATAGTATGAGTAGTAATAGTATGAGTAGTAATAGTAGTAGCAGTAGTAATAGTAGCAGTAGTGATAGTAGTTGTAATAGTAGTAGTAATAGTAATAATAGTAGCAGTAGTAGTAGCAGCAGCAGTAGTAGTAGTAATAGCAGTAGTAATAGTATGAGTAGTAATAGTAGTAGCAGTAGTAATAGTAGTTGTAATAGTAGTAGTAGGAGCAGTAATAGTTGTAATAGTAGTAATAGGATTAGTAATAGTAGTAGTACGTTTTTTTAAGCTGAATCTTGATCTAGACTGGACCATGGATCACAAATCGAAGACTAAACTGAACCGAACCGTGAGAAGGGTTAATCGGTTGAAAACATTTCTTAAATCTTACTGATGTGTCAGCTAGGTTTTGCAGACTTTGTCATCAACTTTACTGTGCGCATCCAATCAGAATCAGAGGGCATTGGAGAAGGACTTAAACAAGTGACTAAGCCATGTGTGCAGTACACAATTTAACATGAAAATGCACATATTGTTACATCGCTAATGATCACAAGCATGGAAATAAATCACAGGTGGCACATAAACATGGGACATCAGTAATATGGTCAATATGTTCTTGTTACCTTGTAAATACATATTAATACTTTACATAATGTATTTACAGTTAACAGCAATCTGATATTGAGAGCAAAAAATGCAAATATCAATGGTTTACTGCCCAAAATAACTTGTTTAATAACTGATTAATACTGCAAACAATAACTAGAAAATCATTTTTTAAAATATCATCCAGCCCTACTAACTATAAAAACAACATCAACAGAGGGGTCATGGTAATATACGGTTAGTGCAGCATTGCCAGTAAGCTTTAAGCTTTTCTCTCTATGTACTTTTCCTCCCAGACATCATTTACAGCTAAAAAAAGGAATTTTTCAGCAGATTTCTAAAGAGCAGCCAACATCTCAGAGGTCAAAGAAACACACTAGTAGCCAGAAGGCTGCTTATACTGATCCCAATAGGGGTTTGGTGGGAAAGCAGGTAAGCAGAGAGCAGACTGTTCTATATTCGATACCGAGAACAGTGACAGTGGACCAGAATAAACATGGCTTATTAAACCACATCAGTGTGCTCCATGTCCTCGAATGAATGAGAAACGGAATTAACAGGGACGGGCATGGAGAACCGGTGCTAAATTGGAACCAGTTCCTGACTGGTCTGTACTGATATACTGATAAGCTCCTGGACAAACGGTGCAGCGGTTGGTGTTTATGTTGCATGAATGCATTCGAACATATTGTGGGAATTTAGCAATTGCTCCTTCTTCATTATATATACAGAAAACTCAGAAAACAAAGCTTGTTATTCTCTCCAACGCGAATATTTTCGCCATGATTTTTTGCACCAAATTGTTTATTTATTTATTTTTACATATTACACTGATCCAGAAGAAAATTACTTGAGTCCTCTGCACTTAACCCATTCAGCTGAGTGAAGCAGTGGGCAGCCCAGGGAGCAGTGTGAGGGATGGTACCTTGTTTAAGAGGACCTCAGTGGTGCCACTGGCAGTGCTGGGATTTGAACCCAGGACAACAGTATCTCCCTAACCACCAGGCCACCAACTGCCCCAGTTGGAGACCAGTATCAACAGGAGTACTGATAAGTAGTATCAGTATCAGTATCAGTAAAATCCTAATGATGCTGGGAGTGTAACAATACAGTTAACTCTCAGTTCAGTTTGATGGCTCAAAGTAAAAAGGAAAAAAATTCAACATTCTCACAATATTTAGAATGCAATTTGAATAAAGAAAAAATGATCAAAAATGATACTATGTTCATTCCAGGCCCAATTAAATGTAAAGGGGCATTTGGCTGATGCTCTTATCCAGAGCGACTTACAATCATTCGTTACAGAGACAGTCTTACAGTCATTAGTTATAGGGACAGTCCCCCTGGAGACACTGAGGATTAAGTGTCTTGCTCAAAAACACAGTGGTAGAAAGTGGAGGTTTGAAACCTGCGACTTTGTGGTCATCGGATTCACAGGCAAGTGTTTTACCCACTAGGCCACTCTACCACCCCAAATGAAACTAGAGCTGGAAGGCAGGGGTGTGATGTATGACACATGTGCTGGGCTGGATTGTTAATTGGTACTGGTTTAATACCATAAACATTAAGCTCTGCTACACACCATTACTTTTTTTGTATATGATACATTGTTACATGGTTAAACGATACCTTTTCCTATTAATGAACGAATGAATGGGCTCCTAAATGAGAGATGAATCAAGTGTGCTAAAATATGACTAACTATTAGAGCTTCAAGGGGAAAAGGAGAAAAGTAACTACAGTATGTAAAACTAATCAGTACAGCCCTCACACTGTGGAGCAACCAAAACGTGACTGAGTGCCAAATTACTCCCAGTTTTTGGAAACACTACAGCTTTGCCAAATGAGAAAGTTGAAGCTGAAGACACATGGGGCGCTGAGGCACATGGGAGAGCGCTAGTCACGAGAACCTCATTTGTTATTGGCAGCAAAATTTCAGCACTAGCGAACCTGTTTAATTAAGCAATAACGAAAAAAAACCCCCAACTCTCATTAGTAACAAGTGCAGCAGCGAAACAAATGTTCTTGACGATTTACAGTGACAAAATCAAATAGAAACATTTTAACCAATAATGTAGAAGGATCAGCTAAGACATTTGTAGTAAGAAGGAATATAATCTGGTTCCCATCACCACCGCTGTAAAGAAATCCAAGTTTCATTTAAACCACTCTGGACGACCTTGTTTACATCTGAACCATTTCATTAAGCAGATATTTTGAAAAGTCAAAATTTATTAACAATGTATTAACATGCATCAACATGCTTTGGTGCATTTTTGTAGATTTTTTTTTTTAATCATCATAGCCAAAATACATTTAAGAGTCTAAAATGCAAAAATGCATACAAATTTGCAAGCAAAACTGTTATACTTTATGGTTGTTTTAAATTCAAACTGTGCAATGCAGGGTAGGTAAACATTTTTAGAAGTCGTAACTGCAATGCTTAAAAAAAGTTTCGCTTGCAAAATATCTTGTCATCACTGTTCAGTGTGCTTGAGGTAATGAAATTCCAACCGTACGGATAGGCCTCAAGTTAGTTATTTCAATTTAGTTTTGAAAATGCATCTGTTTTGTGTTTTGCACATCTTGCATAATTCTTCTTCTTATTATTATTCTTATTATTATTATTATCATCAGTAGTAGTAATTGCATTATCAGTAGACATAGTAGTAGTAAAAGTATCATTTTTATTATTACTAGTAGGAGTAGTAGTTATGTTATTAGTAGTAGTAGTGATAGTATTATTAATATTAGGAGTAGCAGTAACGTAAATCTTGCATTTAAATGAAATAGAAAAATGAAGCTTCACGTTGTTACATTTCTTCCGAGCTTAATCTTGATATAGACTGAACCGTAGATCCCAAATAAAGAACTGAACTGAACAAAACTGTGAGAATGATGAATTGTAACACCTTTGAAAAATGTTTACATTTTGGGTGTTTATCCAATTCATGCAAACTTGGCTATCCAATTTATCAAAATTTTCACTTTAAATGCCTAAAAATAGTTCCATGAGTAAAGACTGCCATACGGGCTTTCCCACATCCCAGGCATTCCTAAAACCGTCATTACAAAAAATAAATAAATAAAACAAAAAAATAAAAGCGTCAGTTCATGGTGGCGGCCCAAAAAGGCTCAGAGTCAAAGGCAGGCTTTTCAATCTGCTTCACAAAACGAGCCAGCGTGCTGAGAGTGGGACACGGGGAAGGGTGGCCATTCCTGATAAGAGAGGGATCCAGTGGAAGGAGTTTTTCAGACTATCAGCGCATGCATATGCGCGGCAGCTCAGATGAGCGCGAGGGCAGGGGTGAGGGAGAACACGCTCTCTGTTGGAAAGCCTCGGCTGAAATTCATTAACATCTTTCAGGAATTTATTACCTTCTATTTCCGAACACATTATCATCCTGAACCTGCCGGGTCAGGCTCGACCCTCGAATTTAACGCCGCCTATAAGCCACTTAAAGTTTCTTAAGACATGCACGCCCTGGAGTGTGAGGGCTTTAGTGTGTGCGAAGGTTCTGGACTGGTGCTTCCACACACAATAACTCTATTGTCATTTCCATTGTGTTAATGCAACTGCCATTCACGCCAATAAAGCTGAACTGAATGCACACGCTTGGGACCTGAACTCACTTTACCTGGACGCCTTTCTGGACTTCCGCACAGCTCATGCAGAAGAACGTAACTGATTATTGACAGGCGCTGTCTGATCAATATGAAAGCTGAGACTAACAGATGCTTCCTCTTCAGGGAGAGAGCGCGAGCGAGCAAGCGGGAGAAACAGAGTGAAAAAGAGAGACAGTGTAACAAAGGCATTCCCATGTGCTTAGAAACACATGGGCATTGATTCCTCATGGCAGATCTGAATCATGGAGAAGTGCAACGGAACTAAAGAAAGCTTGTCTTAAAGAAAACGAATCCAAATCCTTCCGCCATACAACTTCTTTTTAAAGTAAATAGAAACAGGCTTTGTGCTTATTGGCTATTTCGGTATATCTGACCTACTCATATACACTGTTTCATAACAACTTTTGCAAGATCGGATATGCTTTACTGTGGCCAAGGGCCTACTCAAAATAATGAGAAACTGAAGCTTGGAGTCACTTGGTAACCAAAAAAAAAAGGAAAAATCTTTATTGTGCTATATGCACATAGTGGTGCTGACAAACTTCAAGTAATATCTCAAACACCTAAACCATGTTCACTGTGCATACTGTCACTAGGACTTTTGTCAAGTACTGAAAATGTCTCCAAAAAAGAAGCTTCAATGCACTAGTAGTGCTAAAGCTGAACATTCCTGAGTCAAGCCTCTAGAAAGTACAACAAACTGCATATTACCACACCAAGTAGTGAGTGACAAATAGTACACAACCAGGAGAAAAAGTAGAGTAAAAAAAAGTTTTCAGGCGCAGCTAGTGGCCTGGTGGTTAGGGAGTTGCCCCTGCGATCATAAGGTTGTGGGCTCGAATCCCAGGACTGCTAGTGGCACCACTGAGGTACCCTTGATTAAGGTATCGCCCCCACACACTGCTCCCCGGGTGCTGTGTTCCTGGCTGCTCACTGCTTCACTTGGTGAATGGGTTAAATACAGAGAAAGCATTTCACACTGTGAGCTGCGCAGTATGGTGGTGTGGTCACGCATGACAAAAATGGCCACTTTATCACTTTACTTTAAGTATGCACAGTCAAGTGTTTGGGACAAAGCTTTAGTTTTCATACATTAGGAAACCCAGGAGAAAATGGACTGTCACTGTCGGGGGAGGGGAGGACTTTACAGTGGGCCCCTGAGGTTGTAGTCGGCATTTTCAGAAAGAGCTTGAGACAGCAGTTTCAGCTCTGTTTAAGTGGAGCCGTTTCTCCATTCCACTTTCAAGACTGGGGGTTCGTGAGGAGAGAGGATGACATACCAGGTGAGAGAGTAGATACAAACTCCAAGAACCAGAACTAAGCTTCAGCTCTGGATCCCACAGTTGTAGACTTAAGCGGATGCCCTAAACTGCATAGAGACGTGTTCACCTGTACTGATTGAAGTTTAATGGCTAATTAATGAAAAGTTGAGTGATGAAGGTTAATGCAATCATGTACGTGTCATACTTCCAAGTTCACAGTAGATGGAAATGAAATAGTTGTCTGACTCGGAACGTAGAGAAGAGTTGCAATAGAGCTTTTACATGGTTCATCAAATTTCAATTCCTAGTGATACTATAGCCATCAATGGCCAGAGTCCAAGAGAACATAGAGAGATTGTCTGTCTGGGTGGGTAGGATGGCACTCGTTTTCATCTCATCACTCTGGGATACGTTAGCACTGATGTTACATCAGTGGCAATTCCAGATCTGTTGGCACTTCAAACAAGTCACGCGACCTTCTAGGCCTTCAGAGAAGGCTAAATGTCTTCTGAGAATAAAAAAAAATTCATTTTCAGTTTGATTGTATTTGAACTTGGTGAACTACTCTTAATTTTGTCAGTAAGAATAGGGTTAATATATTCAAAAACCCAATCAGATAATTTGTGATATGTAGGTAAATACTCGGACAGTCAAAATAATCATTTTGAATATTTAATCATAGAAGAATCATGTGTTAAAAACTGATTAATCATATTCTGAAGAGCCCTCTCACCCAGTGCCGTTCTGGCCACAGTGGCTTTGCAAAATGAAAGAAGAAGAACATGCTGTTCGGGACAGTGATGGAATATTTGCGTTTAAAAGAAAACGCCCAGACAGAATTGCTGACAGGAGCATTATTCTCTGCAATTTTGTCAGTAAGGAATTTTCATACCATTGGAGTTACTTCAAATTTGAAATATCTAATATTTTTGATTGTTTTCGCCATTACTGCATATGAACAGTGAAAATAATGTGAAGAAATAAAAGAGACGCTGAACTTTAAAGTCTATAACGTTATTAACAATCACTATTTTATTCAAATTAATTTGGGTTGAAATATTTTTCAATAACTCTTTCACAGCAAAAATTGATGTATATGATTAATTTAGATTAATTAATCACAGATAATGTGAATGACTGGATTGACTGCTTGACAGCTTTAGTAAATACATTTAAGGGAGCTCTCCCATTGGTCTTCAGATACATCACAGACTGTGAATACCAGTGGCAGCCAAGTGCATTTATGTCAAATGATATCAGCTTCATGTCAAGACTCTGTACTGAAGGAAATACACTATAAAGAACGATATTGTACAATGCTGTTAGACTGGCTCAGAATTACTACCAGAATTCAACAGAGGCCTGTTGCAGAAATGAGAACAGGACTTCTGTCAACTATTCATAAACCCTGTCTAACCAGACAAGTAAAAAAGAATGCATTTGTAATTGACAGGTCAACTGGTTAAGAAGCCATTTTGCAGACCAAAGGAATCTACCTTCACAGAAATCTCCCACATGCCAAGTCTCAAAAGTGTCCCCACAAAAGTGTTTGTAACTTATAATTACCTGTGGGACCAGCTTTTAGAGCGACAGCATCCTAATGCATCTGAAGGCCCAAGGGACTTGGTGACAAATAAGAAATACATCCTTTCCGTTCATCTCTAAAAATATTTCTTGAAGGTGCCCTTAGCGGAGGTTATCAGAAGCTAAGAAGGCAGGCAACTTGAGGAGAGGAGATGGGGACTTACGCAGGTGCAAGAGGAAAGAGGCGAGCAGAGGCTGTCAGATTGTCAAGTTAGCCTGAAAGCCTCTCAAAAGCCTGATAGATTTCAGCTTCTGAGAACAGACAAGAGAAAGATCAGCCCAGCTCAGGTTACAAAGGAACCCAAGCTCCAACGGCCCTTACCAAGCTTACCTAACCTTACCCCTTAAATAACTGCTGTAAAATTACTGCATAATTAATCACTGAGATCCTGGGAAAGTCAAGAGAGGTTTGTTGGGAAAGGCTTAATTAAAGGGAAATTTACCAAATCAGATTTCATTATAGTGGCACTAGGAACCAGGTGTCATGATAACGTCATTCTATTGATTGATTTATTTATTGAGTAGTCATTTTATTTATTGATCAAAACCACCAGTTAACCTACATGCGTATTCTATATATGTATATGTAATGCTGCTGCTGATGAAACAGCTGAATTTGAAAAATGGGGGGGTGTAAATGGATCAAATGGATTTCACTACAATTATACTTTATGGAAAAACCTTGGGCATCATGCAGCATATTCATAAGCATTATATGTGATCACTTTCTGTGAGGAAGCTTTTAGAGTGCAGCCCTAAATACTTCATTCTGAATGTCTTTAATGATGTGAAATGCATTTGATGTAGACTACCTTTCCCAGGCAAAATTTAAACCTAGTTGTTGAATGAAAATCTTCCATTGAAAAAGAAATTTAGTTCAGGACCAGGCTCAGTCCTTGTCTAAAAAAACCAACCATCAAAAAAAATAAAGTGGCCCCTTATAGTAATACGTGAACTAACCACAGCACACAGTGTGAATAGTGTAAAATTCTCTCTCTGCATTTAACCCATTCACCAAGTAAAGCAGTGGGCTGCCACCAACACAGCGCCCGGGGAGCAGTGTGTGGGGACGGTACCTTGCTCAAGCAGTCCAGGGATTCGAACTCACAACCTTCTGATCTCAGGGCGAACTCCCTAACCACTAGACCACCAGCTGCCCCATACCATTGAAGACATTCAGTGTGGACATTATCAGGACCGTCAGTGAAGACTGCAGAACTGCACTCAACTATGCACCATGCCTTTCAAGAAATACCTGTAAACGTGAACCTGTCTGCTCTGGAATTATATGAGCTGAGCACTTTGGCAGTCTGAGACAGCAGATGGTAACTAGCGTCATGTTACATAGTTTTGTTATGAAACCAAGATATTAAATAAGCTAAAACTGATGCTGATCTAATCTTCAGAACTGTTGCTCACTTGCAGGAAGAAGAGATGCTGGGTGATGTCCTGGACCATCTCCTCCTCTGCGTTTTCAGGGTAAAACTTCGCTAGGAAATTCAACACGATTGGTTCCTCTTTAGGAATGTCCTGGTCCAAAACCTTCCAGAAAAATAAAAAATCAAATACAGAGACACAGTTAACAACAGGAGGAAAAGAAAAAAAGAAAAAAAAAAACATATAACCAGTGAAACCAGAAACGTAAGAGGTCATGTTTGCTTTATAGCCTATTTTTAAGACTAAAGGGAGAACTTGATAGTTATGACAGTCCAACCGGAGATGTGTATTTCCAGAGATTTTTTATACCAGCCTAATGCCAAATTTACCCTTTTGTCCATCTTGAGCCACGCCACAGTATCTTTGACGGTGTACTGAAGTCCAAAGAACCAGGTTTCCCTCAGTCCCAGGGTTCTACACACCAGCTCAAACAGGTCCTTCCCCTTCCACTTCACCTGACCAGAAGAAAAAAGGCACATTTAATGCTTGAACAGTATTCGATTCCACAAACTCTGCATTTACGACATTGTTTAGCTGACGACATGCAAACACCAGATGGGCCTCGTCTGTAAGTCTATCCTATGGTGTGTTAAAATCTAGCCTGCTTTCTCAGCACTGAGCCTAAACGAGTCTTATATGGGCTTAAATTAAGCTTGGCTGGCAGGAGAATGCGGACCAGCCTGCACAGAAGCATCACAACAAATACCTCGAAGAGACTAACAGAACCCAATCTACTGTTTTTTAACTGTAGATACAAAACTCAAGGCCATATGGGCTGAAGAAGCAGATCTGCCGTTTATCCCTTAGTAGACTGGTTTCATCTTGAAAAGGCTCGAAAAACAAAGAAGCTGCAAAACTGCCACTCAATATCAGCAGCATCTTTTAGCTGAAATGCAGTTTTTTGTGTTTGCTATAAGCTGTCCTTCAAAAAAGGGCAAAGGAACCTACCAGGAATGAAATTGATACAAATCGGGTGATTGCGCAAACAGAAAATAAATAAAGAACATTGCAGATCCACACCTGAATAGTGATCAACCTTGCAGGCTCCTCTGTGGAAATGTTTCCAACGCCTAAATGCTTGGCAGCACTTAATTCCTCATTAATATGATTAGACACTGCTCCTGCAAGGCTTTAGGTAAGAATGTTATGATAACATGATAAAATATTATCAAAACTCAAATCTGTCGAACTGAGGAGCCCAACAAGCCCAGTGCTCGTTGAATTAAATTCAAGTCACTAACTCTAAGGTAAGAGTGACCTCTGGGTCCTCCAAGCAGATCTTCTGGTTCTGCCCT
The DNA here is from genome assembly GCA_037577275.1 of Bryconaethiops microstoma. Taxonomy (NCBI): domain Eukaryota; kingdom Metazoa; phylum Chordata; class Actinopteri; order Characiformes; family Alestidae; genus Bryconaethiops; species Bryconaethiops microstoma. The sequence goes on from JBBJLS010000041.1 coordinate 3,876,027, forward strand.
CCATACAGACAAGGAAAACCCAGTCCAGACTGGTCTCATTTCTGGTTCTCCGCTGGTGGAATGAGCTGCCAGAGACAACCAGAGCAGCAGAATCCCTCTCGATCGTCAAACACCTCCTGAAGACTCATCTGTTCAAGACTCGTCTGTTCTCCAATCTTACATAAAGATTTAGTACTTAGTACTCTCCTCTGGTTCTCATCCTGTCCTGAAACTTGAATGCATCCTCATAGTGTTAGTCGCTTTGGATAAAAGCATCTGCCACATTAATGTAATGTAACATCATGATTCTGGTGGAATCTGGATGGGGATACGCAGGCTGAAGTGAAGCAAAAGCAGTCGGTGTGTTCTGGGAGCTCATCAGCAGTGTAAACTTCATTAAAACTGCGGAGACAGGTGCTGTTCAAGGCGTGGCTTCATCTGGGCTAATGTTTATGTATGACGGCGCGTGACAACACACCGTCCAGAGTCCACCCAATTAAGCATGTTGATGTTTCCCCTCCAGGCATTAATGGGCTGCCTTCAAGGACAAACACAAGCTGGTGAAGCTGGTTGCAAACACGAATGCCAGTCAGAGAGAGTGAGTCTACAGCTCCACATGCCTTCACACCGATCCAATCATTACTAATTATGAAGCACTTTAAATTTGTTATATCAAACACTTCTGGAAACCATTTTTGTTTTTGCTGTTTGTGTGGTTTTTGTAACCTGGACAGTCATAAATGACCATTTTAACCTCCTCTCATCTCTTAGAATGACTTTAAGACTGATGTATGTGAATGATCTCTGTTCCGATGGGTTGTCACATTTAAGAAGAGGCACGGAATGAAAATGTGATCAATCGAGTCTCTATCAGCATTACTCAACATTGCCCAACGCCTTGTTTCATTACAAACTGAGCATAATTAGTGCAAAACGATCAATAAAACATTGTTTTCATAGTTTTTGAAAGTTATGTTAATTTGTGGCACTACTGGTTCTTTTTATCCAGCTTATCAACCCGTAAAAATAATCGTAAAACCAACAAAAAGTGAGGAAAATTCAGTTTTCCATGATATATATCTTTTAAGAAAAAAGCATTTAATGAAAACGCAGCAAAAGGTCAATACATGTAACGCAGTGGGCCTTTAGAGGGTCTGAAGTTCACTCAGCAGTTTTAGTTTTCTTTCCAAAACAGCGTCTATTGGTCTAAGTAAACCCTGGCTGATGATTATTGCAGTTAACGGTGTGAATTTTGAGGAAATGAGGCCTGCATAAGCATAAAGAAGTAAAACTTTCAAACAATAAACCTGTGGTCAGCATGAAAATATCTTTCGATATTTTCATGCATCTTCAGTATTTTTGTTCTCTACCACACCTACTTCAGCTCAGAAATTTTTGTAAATGATCAGGTTTGTCAAGAAACACTGAAATATGTTCTCTAGGACCACCATAGAGAACCACTGCTTTAGTTTATACAATACAGTCTCCATACCTTATAAATACAGACGTGAAATACCTTCTTGGTAAATTAGCAATGACTAGTTGGTGACTCCTCAACAAAAAACATCTTGATGAAGCATCTGGTTGTTTTTACACATGATGACAAAGCATAGTTTAGATTCTCCTACTGCTTGCTGGCGATAAATAACAGAGTCTGATTGATTTAAATACATTTTTTGTTCCCATACTTTATAACCAAGTCATTATACATAATATTACTGGATAAATCACATACTATTATGATAGTGGATAGTGACATGCTAGACAACATACAGCAGTATGTTGCACTGTAACTGTAGTAGTGTCTGAAGGGACATAAGCAAGGGCAGGGACACGTACACATGTAGGGTAGATATCATTTCCCCGTCCAAATTTCTTACTAATTTATCTTTCATTTAACTTATTTGATAAATGTATGATCTTAAGAGTCGACTCAGGCCTCATTTCACTAAGTGGTGTTCTTGTTTAACTATTTATGTGACAAATAGAGTCTTGAATGTTGCATGGGGCATAGGAACATAAAGGGACACAAAGGGACACATTCATACGAATGTGCAGGGACGGACACACACACACACTGAAGATATGTACAGGTACACAAGGACACAAAGGGACATATAAGGACCCATTGACATGCATGTGAAGGGACATATACACACACAGAAGATATGCACAGGTACACAAGGACAAAAAGGGACACATTCAAGTGTGGGACACGCACACACAGGACAGATATGCACAGGGATGCAAGAACACAAACGGACCTAAAAGGACACAAAGAGACATATTCACATGCATGTGTAGGGACACATACACACAGCAGATATCCACAGGGAGACAAGGACACACACACACACGGAGGAAAAATGCACAGAGAGAAAGGTAAAAAATCTTTTTGTCTTCAGTGTGTGACTGAAATCCTCAAGCAACACACACACACTGTGTACCCTCATCTTAATTAAAATCATATTACACTGCTACAACGGGTGCACCTCTAAACCAACACCTCCTGCAAGGCTGAGGCTTCACTTTGGGAGAAACACTGAGAGGGAGAGACCCGGTGCTGTCCAGAACAACCGAGTCTCATTTGTTTTCTTCGCTCTCAGGGCAGGGGTTCCACGCTTGGTGTGATAATCTTAATGACGGCCCTGCGGCGTCTTAGTTCAGCAGATGTTCCATCATTCTAGAACATACAAATTCGAATGAGGCCTCGAGTTTCAAAAACAGCACGAGGAAAAAAATGGGTTATGTATGAGTACTCTTCAATTTGTTGAGTGCAATGATTTTCTCACTAGTATCCAAAGTGAGGATAAACACCAGAACCCAGACATGAGCGCCGGGGGGAATGAAATGGTAGGGGCTGTACTCCTGAAGACATGCTGCCACCAAGTGGTTCGCTTTAGAACAATCAGAACAAGAGAGAAAAATAAAAAAACAAAAATTAACCAGAATGAATTTTATAATATTAGGGCTGCTATGATTACTCAAAGACAAAAAAATATATATACATTTTACATGTGTGTGTGTGTTTGTGTGAGTGTCTATATGTCTGTGTGTATATCTATTTTGCAGTACTGTGCAAGTCTTTACATTTTGCTTCCAAAAAGCCAAACCTTCTCATGTTTTTAGTGTGGTCTTGAGGAACAGTTCTCCAGGCTTTCTGAAGGACTTCCAAAGACTCATGTTCAGTTCAGTCCCTGAACCTGACCAGTTTCAGAGGAATGTTTTTAGTTTGTTAAGAGACACAGTGACCTAGAGATGAATCCTTCAATTGAACAAAGACCATCTAACTGAAGTCCTGAACCAGTGAAGAAACAGGAGCAGATGATTCCAGATGATCAGGCAGTGAT
>JBBJLS010000041.1:3891623-3901662 GCA_037577275.1 Bryconaethiops microstoma
ACACACACACACACACACACACACACACACACACACACACAGACACAGACACAGACACAGACACAGACACAGACACAGACAGGACCTGGATTCAAATTCCCAACCCTGAAGGCATTTTCCCTTTCAAAAACACAAAGATTTTTAAGATGTGTTAAAAATGGTAATGAATAGTTGTTTAATGAAGAGTAGTGCTGTTACAGCTCCTGTAGGCTGCACTGTATGTTATATTGTCCTGTAAGTTATTATAATGTTGCTAGGACTGCCAGTGCTATCAATGAGGTTCCCTTGATCAAGGTAGCGTCCCCACATACTGCTCCTCCGGCGCTGTGTTCCTGGCTGCCCCGTTTCACTTGGTGAATGGGTTAAATACAGAGAAAGAATTTCACACTGTTCACACTCTGTGCTGTGGTGTGGTGTGACTATATGGGGCCACTTTACTTCAGGCAGTGTGCACAATACTAACCTGGTGGCCATAAGCTTCCATTACTTGTTAGCTACAGTCGCTTTGTAGTTTCAGTGTATTTGTATAGGCTGGTCAACTGCATTTGTATTAGGGAGAAAATTCCCTCCTTCCTCTCACCTGTTGTGCATCTCCCAGAGTTTTGCCCCCATTCTTATTTCCCACACGCCGACCAATCCCTCGCCGCCGCCGCTCACAATCTTCCAATCATCTGCCTGCACCGTGGTCACGCCCAGGTGATGCGCGTACAGGGAAACCACAGAGGAGCCGGTGCGCAGGTCGAACACCCTGACCCTGAAAGACAGCAAATGACAGCATGAATGAATAAAGAGACGGATAACTGGACGGGTAGACGAACAAGACGTCAAGTTACTTTGAATTAATCTCCAATCGATTTCCTTCCTAACCAGATTAAGTTCCTCTATTATATCTCAAGCCATCGACGTGTGGCTTTGTGATTATCAAACATTGGCTTTCACTCCAAAGGAAGCATAATAAGTGGCCAAAAAAAGGCACAAAGGATTTTGAAACCATCTGTGCCACAGTTCCTTAATGGTACCAAAGGCAGCCAAGAGATGACTGCATGTGGTCGCTTTCCTCAAGTTAATCACCAAAATCTAATTACGCTCAGACAGGAAAATGCCTAAATGTGAGTTTTAAAGACAGTGAGGCATCCGTGCGCAACTCATCATGTTCTAATGCAGCAGATTTCAGACGACGCGTGGACGTGTGTATAGAGTCGGGTTTAATTTCAGGGAGACGCTCACTCACTCTTTTGATGGAGTGGAATTCGGTTACTGGCAATTTCTGTCCATCATCAATCTCACGTTGGAGCAGGAGATGATTTTAGTGGGCTGTCGGGGAGCACGTTCCTTTCAATCAATCAAAAAATGTGATTTTCCAACAAGTTCTCGGACAGACTCCGACCAGAAACACACATTTTCAAAAGAGTCATTGTGTCAGTTGTGTGGCAATTTACATAACGATAATGCATGAAAGTTTTCCTTCTGCTCTTCCTTTCAAAAGCAAAGCCTGAATCACACTCATGTATTATTATTATTATGAGTTTTTTTTGCCAGAATGTGTTTTCATATGAAGCGTTTGAAGGGGGAGTTTTACCCACTAGGCTACTACCACCCCAGGAGTGAGTTTCACACATGTGAAATTTCAATACCTTATGATAAGCCTTATGATAAGGCATCCTAGGATGGGACAGGATGTAATAGAATGATATGGGACATGATGGGATGGTACAGGATGGGAAGCGATGGGATAGGATAGGATATTAACCTGTTTTATTATTCACTAATGTAAAATAAAAGGTTGAACATAAAAGAACAGCTTCAGCCATGGCTGGTATTCACAAAGCAGTGTTAAAGGAGGACCAAACTTAGATCAAATTCCCCCATTTACATGATGGTCATTGTCACAGAAACATATTTGATCAAATTTTCTGTACACTACATGGATGAAAGTTGTTTTTTTTTGGGGGGGGGACACCTGTTTTTCAGGGTTTGTTCTAGGCCCCTTACTTCCAGTGAAGGAGAATCTTAATGCTTCAGGAGACCAAGACATTTTGGACAATGTCATGCTTCCAACTTTGTGGACACAGAGGAAGATCTTTTTTTATTCCAGCATGACTGTGTTCATATATAGCTGAAATGAGAAACACCAACTTGACTTGACACTTAGACATTAATTTGGCTTTAATTTGGCATTCTTTTATTGTTTTTGTTCAATGACATTTGTATCATAATTTATGTGTAATACCACACCATGTGTTTTGAAATTAAACTCTTCATATATATTTGCTTGGCATTTCGCCCTTTGCCTCGGTGCCACAAGATGCTCTAGAGCAAAGTAGCTTTTCCCCCTCCACTCAACACGGAGACATCTGGTTTGGTCAGATTTTAGGTTGAGAAGAACTTGTTCTCTTACCAGGCCATTTTCTCAGCAGAATTAATTGGAGAGAAAGGAAGAAATGCATTAGGGCCTGGCCTTTGGCCACTCTAATGGACGCTGCTTCTTCCTTTCTGCTTTGTGGGCTTGGGGCTTCGCCCACAGACGGTTCAGACGAAGGCCAAGCCGTCTCTGGCACTTGAAAGGAGCGTTTTGTTTAGCCACTCCATCACAGAGACACACAAAAAGGTAAGAGCCTCCTCCTCTCCCGCCATCGCAGATGGGTGGATGGAGAGAGAGCCGTTAGGACTGGACTGTTTAAAAGAGGCCACAGCTGGGCCCTGGGACACGAGGCCCTCGTTCCTGGCTGTCTACTTAGTGCCTGAGAGAAAACGCAGCAGGAGTTTATCTAGAAAGACCCGCCAACGCTTTTCGCCACTTGCCAAATAGTGCTCCCACTGTCATCCACAAGTGTGAGTGAATGGCTCTTTATCTGGCAGAGCAACTTGTACTCCGAGAAGCGAGCTACAGATGTGATCAGGACAGATGTACGTGTTTTTTTTTTGTCCAGTAAATTAGAAGCCCCAGATGATGAGCCTCAGGTTTTTTTCCTTGACACTCTATGATTAGTAGTTTAGCCTTTTACATCTTTATTGTTGTGCAAAAAAGGACATTTCATGATGGAACAGAAAGTAAAAAAAATATCAGCATGACTATTAAGGAAAGAATGTGCATGCATGCATGCATCTATCCATTATATTATTCTTGACTAGGGTCACGGGGGTCCTGGAGCCTATCCCAGCAGTCAGACACTTTTAACTCCTCCCTCTGTCACACCTCCACTCAATAATCTGTGCAATAACCTGATGCTATTCAGATGTGCAATTTCTTATTGGGATTAAATCATTATCATTAAGTGCATTATTATCCTATTATTATGTGCAACATTATTATCCTATTATCCATGGGCAAAGTTGTACAGTTTTCTTATCAAGAGCTAAAATACTATCATTATGTACAACATCTAATGTGCAATAGTCTTATTATATACAATATTACGTGCAGTTGTCTTGCTGGGTGCTAAAACATGATCATTATATGCAATATCTTTTGTGAACTAGTATTACCATGTGAAATATCTCTACTTATGTCAATTTTACTGATCTACTACAGCAATAACAGACTTCTAACCACCATTTATGTTAGTAGGAATTCCATTTTAACTGTAAGTTACTTATCTATAGTATTTACACCCAGCATTTGGGGATGTGGTATTTTCTGCCGAGTTTGTATTGGATTTATTTACACTTTATATTTTATACTATTCTTGTCTCTGTTTCGTTGTGCAGAAAAAATTGCTATATGCAGTCATAACATAAGCAGTCTCCTCTGGGATCAATACGGTTTTCTGATTCACATTCTGGTCATGAGGGGACCCTGGGGACCCCCTGCATGTATACAGTTGTATGAAAACCCTCCGTCAAATTACATTCTGTTCATTTTCTATAGGAACAAGGTCACAGTGCTTGTAAGAACTACATTACCTAAACGCCTAGCGCACCAAATCAGTGCAAACTGAACCCAACCTGTCTGGTAATTAGTTTGCACTGGCAATTCACAGCAGGACCAGAGCTTCACATGCTGCCAAGCAGAGTGGACACTGGCTTGTGCCCCTTTGGTGTTTGTTGGTTGTGTGTGTGTGCGTGCGTGTGTGTATGTGTGTTCATTCATTTAACAGTATATTATGCTCATATTTATGTTATATTTATATATCTACGGTATTTTGATCCACCTCTCTTACTGAGTGTATACACTCCAGATTATTAGTGTATGTAGTCCATATTGTTTTCTTTATGTGTATATTTTATATTGTTCTTATCTCCATGTCTCTGTGCAATCACTGCTTACTCAATTTCCTACAGGATCAATAATGTTTTCTGATTTTGATTCTTACGTTCAGATAGATTTATGTTAAATCTTCTGAAGCTGTTAGCAATGGTCATGTTGCTAATTCCATGTTGGGTTTCCTTCAGTTCAGATTACATTGTTGGTCAGATGCTGTAAGATCATCTGGTGTTACTCAGCGATTCAGTCCTCCAAGTCATCAATTTTGGAAGGACTGGATGCAACCTTCAGCACTAGAGACAACATGTCATTATGTGCATGAACTAAAAATATGTTGCTAAACTGTCCACCATAATTATCGCCTGTAAGTTACATTAAAAGTTAGATTATAAATCAAAATAAGTTACTATATTCTCTCCAGAGATCAAACTTAAATAATGCATTCTTATAAATATCTGCATAATATGTGCAGCTACCATGCATGTATTAGACGAGGTCACGTGGATTTTGCAGATCTTGGTTATTTTTGCTGGAAATTAAGAGGATCCTTTGCTGGAGAATCTCTTACAGCTCACATATTGCATCTGCCTGAAGAAAGAAGTTGCATTTACGAAATCCTAACTTTTCATGAGGCGAAAAACTTCTTAATGTTCTTATACAAGTTAATGTAACAAGGGATCGAACCAGTGGTCCAAAATGTGAAGTCATTTCAGACCATTTCTTTTTAATACATTCATCATAAAAAGCTCACGAAGCGTGAAGAGAAGCTGAGATGCAAGATTTTGATCAGACATTATAAAAAATATATAAATGTCTTATGAGTTGTTTACCATCAAACAGCTATGACATCTGAAGGCTTTAGCTGCCCTTGAGAAAATCTGTTCACACTTAAAAACGTCAAATAAGTTGCTAGAAAAACACACACACACACACACACACACACACACACACACACACACACACACACACACACACACACACACACACACACAACACATCGTTCTAATGGGCGAAGGGGATAATAAGACATATTAGAATGTATTTCAGATAGAAACTTAACACCAGCTGCATGTGTAAATGAGGAGGAAGCTGATCAGTCTCTAGTTATTAAACTCGCCTGGTTTGAGACACATTTTGCCGTCGCTGGAGGATTATAAACTGCCAGACAGATGACAGAAGTGTGTGTGCGGTGCGTTAGGTGTTACTTCTGAGTGTGTAAGGGTGTGCGTAGTACCGCCTGTCTTTGTTCCCACACACCAGCAGGTGTGGGGGGGCATCTCTCAGGTTGACGCAGGTGAAGTCCCCTGGCGAGTTCCCCAAACTCAGCTCCGGCTGCCGAGTCTCCAGACTGTACACTTTAACCTGAGGAGAGGAAAAAAAAAGACAGTGAGGAGGATGAGCAAGTTTGAATAAGAGAGTGAGAAGTGCACTGATGCTGGCAGCCTTCCAGTTTCAACACCTGCTCGGGCTCTGGGGTGGACACACTTATGTCCAGCATTGACAACCGACACATCTTTCTTTCTCAGCAGAGACTTGAACCCTGTCCTTGGATTTTCATCGACCAGGTGACTCAAGAAGAACTTTTGCAAAAAACTCAAGTAAGAAGAGCTGGGCAGAGAAATACAACAGTACACTATACAAAAATTATATAAATATATAAGTGTATACATTGTCCTTCACTGGAAGTAAGGGGCCTAGCCCAAACCCTGAGAAACAGTGTGTGTCCCAATACTTTTGTCTATATAGTGTATATTTATACAGTTCTATTTATTTTATGTTGTTATATTGTGTAGTTTTTATAGGTTGTGCTGCTTCTACTTTCTTCTCTTTGCTGCTGTAAAAATTCAAATTTCAAAACAATTCTAACCCATGGGACTAATAAAGGTTTATCTTATCTTATGCAGTACTTAAAACAACTGAGCATGCTATGTTTGAAAAATGTAAGATTTTCTGCTAAAATAAGCATAATATTCACAATTATTTAAAATAAGCATAATATTCACAATTGTTTTGTATCTTTTCTGTAACCCTTGTTCAGTAGAGGGTTTTGTTGGTTTCTGTTACCTGGCATGAGGAGTCATGAATCACAAAATGTACCTCAGTTTGTATTGTTTGTCCAAGTACTGAGTACTGAGCACTAAGGACTAGGGGAGGCACAGTGGGCTCCCAAAAGTCATCAAAACGACCATATTCCACTATATTTTTTTATAAAGCACCCATTTTTTTCTATAGCATTGACTCATAACCACCCATGTACCATGGATTTGTTCATTTCGGAAAGGTAATACAAAGCACTGATGTTAATGTAATACTATATACTTTTAACATGCTGTCATTGAATAGGATGTATTTCAGTCACTAGTATTTTTGGTGTTGATGCTTAAGATTGCATATTGACTCGTTTAGGACTCGACTTGCATGCTCTGACTTGAGACTTTCTCATGATGTGAGTGTCATCCCTGTCAGAGTCTGAACAATGTAATGGTATTTATATTGATTACAAATAATGTATTCATGCAATATATTCAATACAATATTTCATATGATCTGCTACGGGCAGTATATTGCTTTTAAAAATGATTAAATGGGACTCATAACCGCCATGCAATCCCTGGTAGACCACCAAAACTGCCACCATCAGATAAACAGTACTTTCTCTAAAACAGGAAAAAATCTCACTTCAGCATCACATCTAAAAAATATCCACAGGTGTTCCTGACCATCCATCCATTGTGAGTCTGAAAAAACCTGTGTATACTGAGAAGAAGCCTATACTGAAACATACAAAAACGAACATTTACCCTAAAACACTAAATCTGGAGATACAGTACTGTGCAAAAGTCTTATTTACCTGAAAAATTATACTTAAAAGCTGTTTACTTCTGGGCAGTAGTGTTAAGTCAGTGTTAAAACACTAATATTACAACAAATATAAATAACATTAATAAAGTAAATAGTGGTTTTATGGATGGCAAAATGTTCTCTTAACCATCTCCAGACCTCTTTCCTCATGGGAGCTCAGTATTACTTGTACCTCCATCAAACACCTGATTTGGCTCTTTCTACTTCATTAGATTAAATTAGGTGTGTTGATTATGGAATTGATTATAAATCCCCACATTGACTGGAGACATAGAGGAGAAATCTGGAACCAAACATGAGTTCTTCTATCCAGCTCACAAAACATCAACTGCTTTTAGAAAAAATAAATCTTGATACTTTTTACTGCTTTCTTGTTTGTTTCCATTCATTCTAATGTTCTTGTGTTTTTGCCAGAATAAAGAAAGTCACTGCTGATATAAATGGCTTCAAACAGTTTGCATAGGACTTTTCCAACTTCTGAGACCAAACTTCGGAGTTTTTCACAAGAACCGCTCAAAGCAAGTCTCCTGAAAAGAATGGAAGCTGTAACACAGCTGTAATTAGTTGTAATTAGCTGTAATAAAGCTGTGATATAAAGCTTCTGGGTCATTTTTGGTTAAAATATGTTTTCTGCTTTTTTTCCTCCCCCGACGCTGAAAACGAATGATTCGTATTTAACGGTCATTCTGATTGGAAATTAAATAAATGAAATGAGTGGCCTCTGACTTTTACACAGTCTTGTCAGCTGGACTCAATGCCTTTGTATCAGTCTGATTGAATATGGCCGCTAATTAATTGGTAAATTGATGGTTGCGGCTACCACCTAAAACACTTTGTGAGTTTCACGAAAAAAAAAAAAAAAGAGAGAGAGAATGGCCAAATTGGACATGAATAATTGAACCAACAGATAAAGAAATCAAACAAAAGCGAGGGAAGAGGAGAGAACAGCATGATGTAAGCTTTGAGAGAGTGCCAGCTGTTTAGTGGCTCCACCACGGGCCAGACACTCTTAATTGTGCGCTGCCCTCCAGCAAGCCAAAACCACAGACATGAGGCAAAAATTACAGCCGACTGGATTCGGTCTTTGAGAAAAGAAATGGGAAATCAGCTTCCATGGCTTTGGCACACAAGAGACTGGGTGCCATAAGGTGGAATTTTCGCTAACAGGAAGAATAGGGGAAGCAATTTGTCCTCGAGAAGAAAGAATAAATGTGGACAAATGGCTTACCCAATGGGCGGACTCCATTATTTCATTAGGGCTGAGCATTAAGAAAATAAGCAGCCAAACAACCTATTAAGACTGTAGACCATTACTCACTGGATTCAGAGACACGCGCAAAAGTTTCGAAGTGTCAAACTACGGGTTTTGTGGATTTTCGATGCGACAGGTTAGCAAGTCCTCGAACTTTTCTGCGGGAGCTGGAGTCAACCCCACTTGTCGGAGAGTGAAAGGCTGCATACAGCTCTTACACTCACACACCAACTCACGCTTAGGGGCAATTTAGCATCCCCAGTCCACCTGATGTACGTGTCTTTGGATTGTGGGAGGAAACTAAATCCAGAAACACAGGGAGTAATGATGGGGGGTATACTGGTTCATACCGAAATCGTTTTTTAATATTGTTATGATATGAATTGTTCTTATACCATAGTACCGGTTTAAATAGCCTAAACAACGCTCGGAAAGTGGCGCAGCCGGAAACTGTTTAAGGGACCTTTTTCACAGTTGCACCGCTAAGGAAAGGGAACAGTTCATTTGAGTGAGCGCTGAAGCTCCGTGTGAGAGTCGCGATACGGATGATAAACAGTGTGTGGATTATAGGGGGTAAAATATTACCTTCATATACAGTAAAAAAAAAAAAAACAACTTTCATATACATTAATGTTAATATACCTGCCGTTTAGTTTGAGGTCAGATTCTGACGATATGTGTATGATTCTGTACATCAACATGATTCTGAGTTAACAAAGACAGTACGAACTAAGGGCTAAATTATCAAATATCCTAGCATTACGAAGAAACATGCTTGTGTTTAGCCTTTAGCGGTTAGCTCTTCATGTCTCGGCGCGGACATATATAGCATTTAGTCCGACAGAGTGGACACAAAACTGCATTAGAGATAGAAAACACCAAACTCCTTATCGTGCATCATGCCTGTATTTATCGTCAATGAGGCCAAAATTTGGCATGAGTGAGCAAACCACACGCCGCCTAGTTTTTCTTGCCCAGAATTTGTAATGGCTGAAATTTCCTGATGTGCCTTGTTCATTACGTTCAAATGTGTGAATACTGGTCAGTAAATACTACTGGATACTTGAACTACTGTTCAATACTTTTCAATATTTGAATACTGTGTAATGTATCTGGGCTTGAAGCAATTATATTATTTAAAAAAAAAATTGTTTAAATATTTATAATTTAATGGAGGAAAAGTTGTATTAAAAAGTCACTTTACAGTTCAAGTGGACAGAGATTGTTAACTTTAACAGATAATATATGCTGTGAAAAGTATAGTTTTGCCAAAAACATGTAGAAACTACTGTCGGCTTCCACATCTTTAAGTAACACTGGTGAAAAAGCAAACGCAAGTTCAGTCAGATTCAGAAATTCATTTCGTCCTGTAAAATGTGGCAAATGTCCAGTAATACTTAAAAAAATAAATAAATAAAAGGAAAAAAAAATTATAATAAAACATCGTCGTATACCATGAAACCGATATCATGATAAAGATTTTTGGTCATACCGCCCAGCTCTAACAGGGCGAACACGCGCCTGGGGTGAGAATCAACTGGAGAAGGGGGAAAAAAAATGTAGAGTGTGAGATAACTTTTGCTCAGTCTTCTAATCAAGCTAACATTTGTCACTGTTGTTTCAAGCCTGTCTAGATTCAGGTTGGTCACAAGCATCACGTTTGCTTGATCAATTATTTGAGATGACTGTAATTATTTAGGCTGATCACAACTAGGTAATAT
>JBBJLS010000041.1:3963782-3986987 GCA_037577275.1 Bryconaethiops microstoma
ACACACACACACACACACACACACACACACACACACACATAAGGTGTAAGCTGAAGGAGCCGGGAATGTTACTGTCTTCGATACTACTTGTTAAATAATTATGATGTTTTTCTCTTTCCATTCACTCTTGCTCTCAGAAAACATTGAAGCCACATAAATGGATTACTGAGTCGATCACCACAGTTTATATTTTTGTGCTGCATTATACAGTGATAGTTTACTGCTGAAATAAAAAAAGAAATGAAAGTTAATGCTACTCTTGGAGGAAAATTACTCGTTTAGTTTAACCGACTGACCAGTAAAACATCAATAGACTAATCGATAGAAAAATAGTCGTTAGTGTCAGCCCCAGTCTACGGCACCATAGAATCACTGAACATAAAATATCGACAGCACAAATGCCGCCCGGCAGCACAGAGAGATCAATACCGCGGGAGTTTCTGTGTAGGAGGCTACTGATGCGCAGCTCGCCCTGAACTTGGAGCCACGGGTGTAGAGAACTTGCTGCTTGTGGTTCACACGAACCAGAAGTTCTGTTGTTTCTGCTTCTGACCGAGAAATACTTCACTTAGTTGAGCCCTCATCGCAAGAAGGTCTGGTTCCAGAGGCGATGGGCCCATCGTGGTGCTGCGGTGATCCTGACTTGCAGTAAAATGAATATAACCGTGATTGAACCACAATGAGACATGAATGAAGATCCCTGTTTTAATATGACATTTAGTGCAACTTTAGTTCACACTAATCTGAAATGGATCGTATGTAAGACCGCTAAGCAGATAAATATATATAATATATATTAATATTTCCAATATTAAGCAAAGTCACTTGTACGTGAATGTAACATATAAACCCTTACTACTTACGCCTGAAAATGCCAATGTGGGGACGGTACTTTGCTCAAGGGAACCTCAGTCGTGAGATAAGATAAACCTTTATTGGTCCCACAAGTGGGAAATTTGCTTCGTCACGGCAAAAGGTGAACAGAAAAGAGGTGAGAGCAGAAAAATGAAGAAAACAGTAGAATAGAATAAAATACTATACCAACAGTATGGTAAAAAATTTACACTATACAATCTAGATATATAAAATATGGACATCTGTATTGTAAAATATATATATATTTGTATATGTAAACTATATGTAAACTAAATGTAGACTTAGGCAAGTTGTATGCATGTACACAATGAGTATAAGTAAATGACAGAATTCGAACCAGAACCTTCTAATTGCAGGGGCAACATCCCAACCACTAGAGCACCAGATGAGGGTGTTATCCACTACGCTATCTACTGCAGTGAGAAAGTAATGTACATGTCCAACACCTGCCACTGCATTTGTTTGATCAAGTTAAAACAGAATCTAAATTCTCAGCTGCAATGAATGACTGGCAATTCAAAACTGGGCAAAAATTACATTTTGAAAAATGAATTGCTCATTTCCATACAAAGAGAGAGAGAACGTGAGAGAGAGAGACCATGTAGGAGGGAAAAAAAGAGACAAGGGGAAAGAAATGCTCCGACAATACTCGTCCTGTTACAGTGTGAACTTCAGAGGAAGCAAGAGCTTTGAGGAAGATGATTACTGGGATATGAGGAACTGAGGAACTGGGATATGACTTTCTATTTCTAAACACCTGAGATCTGGCAACAACTGAAGGCTGCTTACAGATTTGTCTCATTAGTGCTCCTCTGTTGAAGACGCCCTCATGCCCTCTATAAATAAACTGCAATGCTTTGAAATCACTGTAGCTTAGCCAGGCAATATGACGTCTAAATTTGGGCAGATGACGGGTAGGCAGAGGGGTTTTTTTTTATTTTCTGAGCAACGAACAGAACACCTTTTTATGCAAACATTGTCTCACGGGTCGTGTGTGACCTACATATATATTAGCGTACGTAAAGCTTATTAATTCGTCCCTGTCGAATGTTATGACTTAAATGTCACCCTGATTGTCAAATCGGTCTGTGGACACGAACGATATTTATACGGACATGTTTACGGCTTCAAGCTAGCGAATTTCAGATATGTCGAGGTCAAATCTCATGCATCATAAGACATCAGGAGAGAAATGGACTGGATTCCATCATTTACACACGACGGTAAACACGGCAATCAGCCGATAACAGCGGTGACATTAGGAAACGGAATGGAGCGGCCGTAAACTCTGATGTTAGAACAAAGTCTGTTTAATGCGTTTTGTTGGGGGATATGTTCAGTGGAGCTCTAAAAAAGGCAGCAGGGCTGTGCAGGGCCTAAGGAGAACGTGTTGATGGATCTCCTGCATTACTGCACCCACACTGAGCTCTGCACTCGGGGGCCGACAGCACAGATGTTGGGTAAACAAACAGCACATTAAGACCATCGGCGAGTCAGGAGGCTGACACCTTAAAGGACCCTTATCCATACAGATGAGGAACAGCCAGCCCACTTCCTCCCGACCTACAGCGCCTACGTTTCTGCAGAAAGTGGGTTTTAGTGCGTGACGGCAGCCCTCAGAGCACTGAATGCTTAAGTAAAGGCACAGAACTGAAGAGAGATGCCACGACTACTCCATAACCCAAGTGCTCAACGTTATAATAATTAATGACGCAATTTTGATAAATTGGCAATGGTTTGTTGGAAATTTGCATAGTGATACTGAACATCACAGTTTCTTAAAAGCTTCTTGGCTTATTTTAAAGGCTTCTGGGTCCATTTCTCAAGTATTAATATAAATAAAAGCAGCAGAACTAGATTTATGGTCTATTTATTTGCACAGGGGTGGTGGTGGTGGTGGTGGTGGTGGTGGCTTAGTGGGTAGGATACTTGCCGCTGGACCAAGAGGTCATGGGTTCAAATCTTATCTTCGGCACACCACCACTGGGTTCCTGAGCAAGGCCCTTAACCCCAAGTTGCTCCAGGGAGACTGCCCCCTGTAGTTAGGGAATGGAAGTTGCTTTGGATGCCGTAAATGTAAATGATTGTTGTGTAAAATTCTGCCAGACAGGTTTGCAGTCACACAAACTAACCTCTCTATGCCGAGAGGGTTAATTTAGACTAAAACAATCCGTAACTATGTAGCGACTCTCTAGGTAACTTTGTTGGGATCCACTTATATAGGAGGGCTCCCTTTCTATCTTCTCACGAGTTTACCTGCAGCATCATTGCACTGAACTTTTAATCACATTGGTAAAATGAACCAGGAAAGAAAATGGACCAATTAGGCTTTCCATTAAAACCGAAAGGCGAATCACGTTTCAGCTTTGATAGAAGGGGCCCATAGGCCCATGTGTTTTTTCTCTAGGGGGAAAATGAACAGTGTTTTCAGAAACTGCTGCCATGGCACTCTGTGGTGCATAAACATGCTCCACAGCCGGGACTTTCTGTGGTGTGTACGCTTTCTCCCAAATGTCATTGGGTCCTTGGAGTTACAAGGTCATTACGGAGTCGAAATTCTGATATTAATACACTAGCTGAGCAATGAGCTCCTGAGCAATGAGATGACACTGCATGGCAGCAGGTTTAATACTGACTGTTCCAGCTGTGGGATATGGCAAGGTCACCAGTCTTATGATCTCAGTTAGTTTCGATACAGCAGTAGTTATATTAGTGTGAGTACAAACTGTATTATTATTATTAATCATTCATCTTCTGTAACCACTTATTCTTTCCTAGTGTCACAGGTACCCAGAGTCTATCCTGGGGTCTACGGGCACGAGACAGGGACTCACCTGATATAACCGGTGTAAAACAGTCTAGAACCGGTGTTTACTCTCAGAACTCAGAGTGTATCAGTAAACTCTAATTTCAGTAAATATAACCAGTGTAAAAGTCTAGAACCAGTGTTTACTCTCAGAACTCATAGTGTATCAGTAAACTCTGATTTCAGTAAATATAATCGGTGTAAAACAGTCTAGAACCGGTGTTTATTCTCTTGCCGTTTGCTGCTCTTTCTCTCGGCACATCGCCACTCGGCCGCTCTCCGGAGCCCCTCCCTCTGCGGGTTTACCCCACCCACTTGTGGGCGGAAACTATCCTGAAAGTTTTCCCGTGTTCAAAGATCTTGTGTTTTTTTAAAACCCAGCAATTGTTATTATTATTATTATTATTATTATTATTATTATTATTACATTTTATAATTAAATTACAATAACTTTGGTTCTACGTGACACAGGAACACCAAACAAAGTTCAGCATGATGTCTAACACCTCGAGCATCCACACAAACCGGGAGAACTTCCATATTGTTTTACGATTTGTTGGGCTTTCAGCACAGATCCGTGCTCCTCGTGTTTTCTGAGGGTTAAAAACAAGGTTCTCAACTTCCATTGCGAGGACTCAAAGTGAGTCCTCTCACAGGAGCAGCGCTGGGCCGGGTTCTAAACAAGTGAGTCGATTGCAGCATTGTGCACATTCTGCCCAACTGGGAAGAGTGCTGAGTGAACAGGCTCTTATCTGAGCAAGAGCAAGGGCGAGAGCTACAGAGGAGGCACTCGCTCCAGCTAATCCTGTTACTCTGCAGCTCGTCCTCCACTGCCGTTTCTATAGTTACTGCTGCCACTCCGGCCTGAGAGCTATCTGTGGTAATCAGGGTCCTCCTACTGGAGAAGCATGTAAACAGGAAACACTAGAGTCCATGGAAACAACGGACCAAGAAATGCTAGTGCCAACAGAAAGAAAGCCCAGTGATCTAACACTGTTGTATATACTGTATGTATAATTGATATACTTTTCTAATATAGAACACTGCTAATGATACATTTAAGCCCTTCTGGAAAATCCCACTCACAGATGTCCCTGAGACTTGGATGTATTAGTGTGTATTGTGAAAAAATATGATGCATACAATTTAATTCATTTGGATCTGTATATCATTCCCATGCAATTTGAAATATATACATATTACACATATGTTACAATACACAATGATATATAGAAGTTTAAAGACTACCAGTTAAACTATGTTTTGTTGATTGTGTTAATAAGTGAACACATCCTCTTAATCTTAAACGGCACTGAATATCATCTTAAATCTTAATTTATTAGTTTGTGTTTATTTGCTGAGTTTAACATACTGGACAAATAAAACAGATAACTTTGACATGGGCCAAATTTGACAGTTTTTTTTTCACAATACGTTAAAGAAACAATACTTGAAATGTGCTGAAGTGTGTCTACATAAAGGACGTGCATTTAGAAAGCCATTTGGCTGGGGGTGGCGAAACAATTGCATACAATTTCAACAAAACAACACATATATCAACGCATTTGCCAAATACAAGTCCAAAAGGACCAAACAGTGTTGACTTTAATTAGTTATGAAGCAAATAATAAAATCTCACATTCCAGCCTTAATCAGTTAAAAATAGATTATTCTAGTATGATTAAGAATAAATTTTTTTTAAAGGTACGAAATATATACACTTCTTAAATTATGCCGTGTTGACAACCATTGAAACTGATACACCAAGAAGCATCAACACACTTTTACGTTTGTACCAGAATGGACTAGATCAGAGAGAAATCTGCACTCACTCGTCTAAATCTTTCTTGCTCTCCTCAATGTACGCGATGGATTCTGACCTCAACCTGTTCGTGACTTCGTATGTACGCAGGGTAACACCGAAAATGTCTTCATGGTAACGATTCTCATCCTGCAAAAGATGCACAAACAGAAGAAAAAAAACATTTTTTGGACTTTAAATTACATAAAACAATACTTGCATAGCCTTAGCAGTTAACTGGGGCCAGAATTAGCATCTGAGTATAATTACCAACACAGAGACCTTCCTATCAAAAGACAACAACTCTGATTAAACTACTTAAATCAGTCTATTATCAGTTTAAGTCGTTTAATATTCATTATACATGAGTTAGTCCAGACCTTGCAATATGATTGGCTAAGAGGAGCTCAACAATTGCTAAGTTTTGGTGATTTGTTCAAAAGAACAATTTGGGTGACTATTGACTTCTAGTGTTTGTTAACGACCTCAGTCTCAGGGCTCCAGTTCTAGATAAAAGAAGGTTCCTGTTCATAGGTTTCTGTTCAAATTTGGCTTCTTTTGTCAAGAAATAGAACCATAAAGCTTTGGTCGTTAAAAAACACTAGAAGTCAATAGTCACTCAAATTGTTCCAATTCTACACAAAAAAAGCCATATTCGGACTTCAAACATGACTAAACATTTGTGTTCATGTTGATTTTCCTCTCAATTGTTCTTTTAAGGTTTTTCAGAGGTTCCTGTTCAAACATGGCTTCTTTTGTCTAGAACTGGAACCATGAAGTTGTTAGCACTAGAAGTTAATAGTCATCCAAATTGTTTCAGTTCTTGACAAAAAGAAGCCAAATTTGGACTTCAAACACGATTGAATGGGCTGCAAGTGATTTGATTTTTCTCTCAATTGTTTCTTCAAAATCTTTCATAGGTTCCTGTTCAAATGTGGCTTCTTTTGCTTATATCTGGAAGCCAAATTTAGACTTCAAACATGTAGGGAGTAAGATTCAGAATTCAAGTTTTAATATTCTTTATAGTTAGTATAAGACTGTGCAATGTAGTAATCAAATAATTTAAATTAAGGAGTTAGGGGCAGTCCGGACCCTCAGTTTGCTGATGTAAAATCCAGCATCCTCCAGAGACATGTTGCCCTGCAGTTTGACGATCTGCTGGACGGTCTTCAGTACGTCTCCCGCCATGGTCACGTCCCCACACACATAAATGTGTCCCCCGTCCTCCCTCAGACAACGATACACCACCTCGGACAACTGCTCACGAAGAACGTCCTGAACGTATTTCTGAGTGAAGGAGAGAGAGAGAGAGATAGACTGACACAGATGGAAATGAGAAACTAGAAAACACCATGACAGAGTCATATACAAAACTAGTGACACTCTTGCATCACTATTTCCATTCATCTTGAGACGCCTGCATTCCGTCACAAACTGAGACGTGAAATTCTATCAGGAGCGAAATATTGGGCATGGTTTGAATCTGAAACATCGTGACTCACAGTCCGCTGACACTTCTTTCTGCGTTTAGATTGCAATCTTCTTCTTCAAAGCTCGAACACTTAGACCATTTTCATGCTACATGATCTTGCATCTCTCACCCTGGTCAAGACAGACACCTGTCTGAAGGGCCCATTTTCTACTTTCTTCTTTCTACTTTACCCTCAGGGCCACTTGCAGTCATAACATTTACTGGACTGTTTTCAAACTCTCTATATTCATAAGTCGGGCTGGTTTTATCACTGTGCCTTTAAGACTAGCAGAAGCAAATGACCTCTGTTCTGAGTGGCTGAATTGGATTGTGCTTCAACAAAAACAGCCTGGACTGAAAAACTCCTCACTATACATGTAGGTAAACTAATACATACTGAAGAGGCTGATGCATGTAAAAGCACTGTAACAGTGAAACAAGCTGTATTTCCATACATAGATCATATAGGCAGGAGAGTGAAAGGTATACTCTATTAGTATTTACATACTAAATACTAATCTATTAGTACTTACATCAAAAAGACAAGAAAAATTGGGTGCTTTCCATGATTGGACCCTGTAATCAATGCAGTCTCTTCTGATTTTAAATTGATTCTAATCTTCCACCAGACCTGCTCTTCTATACAAAAAAAGGAGCAATGGCATAGAAGCACCTAAGGTTTCCAGAAGAACCTTTTTAATGAAGCAATTTTTGTGAAAGAGCTGTGACAAATTTTAAAGTTCAAAGAATCTCTACATAATGTAAGGGTTCTGTCCAAATTAAAAGTATGAACTGTCACCAAGCCACAGAACCATTTAGAAACTTACTACAATTCCAGCTGGTTAGTTTCTAGCTAACTCCAGACTAACCAGCCTAACTAAAGAGCACAACTAAAAACTCAGGACTTGACTAGTGTTCAAGGACTTGAGACTGGAATTTGCATTCATTGTCTGATGATCATCTCTGGCTGAAAACCTCTGGAGAATTCCACCAATGAACCATCCATTCAAAAATTACTTAAAGAACTGAAGGTGGTTCACTAACGACGTCTTCCTGAAAATTCTTTCGCTTTTTTACCTTTGGTCTTCCAGGCTCTCGTGAGTATGCGGTGTAGAGCTCCTGAAACACTTCCTTGTTCTTGGCCTGTATGGTCTCTTCTTTATAGATGTGGTCCATTTGCGACTGTCGACACCCGAAGACTAAAATCATCGGACAGGCCTTGATCCCTGTGTGAACAATTAAGGTGCACAACCCTTAATCGTGCCTGTATTTTTTTCATTCTGTACATTCAAAAGACCATAACCATAGAAATGCAGCATTTTAGAACCTCAGATTATACCACAGATGATTCCATCCTTGCAATCTGATTGGCTGAAAGGGATTCTATCAGTGCTTATATATCAAACTCAAATTTTTAATATCCTGTTACTTAGCAACAGCCACCAGCTTGTAGGCCCTTTAATAGAACATCTTTATGGACTATAAATACACTTTCTGATAATTAGTTTCTGTATCATGCGTTTCTAAAAGTTACCTCTACCTCTACTATTATTGCTTTGGATTAAAACCTGCCTTTATTCTCGAGGTCATACAGTCTCTGCTGCCAGAAGCTCCTGAAGGGGGCAATTCCCGTGCCCGGCCCGACCAGAATGCAGGGGACTTTGCTGTCCCTTGGCATTCGGAATGATGGGGCTCTGAAAAATACATAAACTGTCAGTTATGTTGTTAGGCAATGCGTATGACTTCATTCATATTCTAGGCCCACAATTATAACAAAAACATCTGAATGTCGTCTGTCTTTTGAGAGTATGATTGGTGAAAAAACACTACTAAAAAGTGGCACTGATTTTACTGTTACACTGCAATATAAAACCAATTTATTAAAATTCTGTTTCAAATTTCAGTTATTCCAGTAACTTTGTATAACTACTATTTTACTGTCTGGTTACAGTAGACATCCAGTGTTCTAATCTGAACCACAGGTTTTGGTGATAATCTCATCTTTATTAGTTTTTTGTGTAATATCAGAATTATAAAACTCTACTGATTTCAGGCAAAAATGCTTATTGCACAGATGTACAGAGACATGAACAATAAAACATATAGTATAAGTCAAATTAAAACACTCTGGAAATAGTAAATACACTATACTATGTATATACAGCTTGGGAAAAAAAAGAAGAGACCACTGCAATTTATTTTGAAATCAGCGTCTCTATGAGTTTGACAACGATTCCATGCCAGTGTCTGTTAAATTCCTACACAAGCACCTTATTCTGCTTCATGAGGTACTGATTAGTGAATCACCTGAATCACATCTTATTTAATGAGGAAAAGTATAAAAACACTGCTGTAATCGACACTCTCCTCTCACAATGAGACCAGTTGGATGGTAAAACACTATTAGAAGTTCGTCAAAGGTAATTATTGTTATTTAGTTTCAGAGTGAACAAGAGATTTGTTTTCTTCGAATTATTCAAGTGCTATAAACACTGCATCATTTCTCTTATTTTGATAAATTGTCATTTCCTTTAAATTGATGCTTTAAAGAACAATATTTTTTATTTGGAAATGAGAAATGTAGAAATGAGGAGAAAAAGGCAAAGCTGTTCAGTTCAATACTTGTACCTATAAATGATAAAGCCAGAGAAACTGAACATTAGCTTAATTAACTGTAGGGCTTGTTTCAATAACCAATGTAATATTACAATAATCACCAAACCCGCTGTTATTCAGGCTTACATTATCACAACAGTACACTAAGAAAAAAATACATACTCATAATGTCCTAAATGTCTTTTTAATAGCAGTAAATATCTGACAAATCAGCGGCAAAGTGGTGAGCCTCAGTTCCCTTCGAGAGCCTCCACTTTAACAAAAATCTATGAGTTTAGTGAACGAGAGCGAGAGGCTTCAATCGCTGCAATGTTATGCCTTTTTAAACCTTTTTATATCCAAAATAGTTACATAGTTAGAACACATAGCCTGTGGAAATGAAATTCTTCATTTATACGTGATATATATGTAAGTGGTTGGAACATGGCACAACTACTGATCTCAATGGATGCTGATGATTAAAACTGTTCATTCCATGGAAAGTAAGAAATACATTTTAATGAAGCATATTTTGTCCACCCATATAGGTATAACAAATTTGTGAATGGGTAAAAATATTCATACATTAATATTATGCTGTTTTATTCTTTTTTCTTTTCTTTTTGTTTTTTTTTTTTAAACCTTTTTTTTAATCTTAATACCTTGTGTAGGGTTCCCCCCTGCAAATTTGATTAAAAAGCAAAGCTGGTATTTCATACAGTCCACAATAATATTATGAGTATGAATATTGTGGCCTACCTTTTTATGAAATATCAGCTTATTATGACTAGCTAGAATATTCATTTTTATAAAAGTGTGACAGCCTCTTGAGTTGTGCTAGGACAGCCCTCTACAATGTCACAATAAAAAAGAAGAACTTTACCCTCTGACGAAGCACGGCACCATGTCACCCGCTTCTAAACTGTTGAGCCAGGAGGAACACACACCGTGGTGTATGGGACCTGCACCGTCTGCACAGAATTGAACACACACTTACTTGATTCTCCGTCTTTCTGATGTTTACAGACTAAGCTGTCTGAGATCAGATGGAGGAGACATGCTATAAAGCTATTATGCGCATCATTAAACGTTTACAATGCATTTAGCAGGGAGAACGAGGGCAGATCGTTCCAGAGGTCACCTCATAAGAGGCAGAGATGATTACCATCTCTCTTTTCAGCATTTATGAATGGAAGAGATGATTATCATCGTCCTTTTTAACATCTGTTGACTGAACATGTTCAGCGGCAAATCAGTAAATCAACCATGACAAAATCAACTAATCAACGGTTAAATTAATTTCAATGAATTATTAAAACACGAGTTATTAAAACACGAGTTATTAAAAGAGCCACGGTCCTCGCGAAACTGAAACAAGTGTTGCAGGCAATCCTCTCACTTTTTTTCATGCAACGGAGCAGATTCTGAGCTCATTAAGGGTTCCGGCACAAAGGCAGAGTTTCTCATAAAGGTCACCATCTCCCATTATAAGCAGCTAATCTTTTTAATAATCATATGCCGAGAAAAGTGACCCTGTTTCTGTCAAAAGAGCTGCTGAAAGTGAAAAGGTTTTCACTGGATTGCATGAATTAATGACACCTCGAAAGTGCTGATAATTACTAGGCTGCTGAAATGCTGGCAGCCTGAAATCCGTGAAGGGTGAAGTAAGTCCATGAGTGTTCCACATAGGAACACCAAACAAAACTCAGCATGACATCTGACACCTCGAGCATCACAAACCTGGGGAACTTCCATACAAGAAGTTGTTTTGCTGTATGGCGACAATTTACAATTGGCTGAGCCTCCGCTGTCCTAAGGGTTAAAGTCACTGGCTTAGATTGAAAGTTTTCTCTAAAAGTGACAATTTCATAGTCTTTTACGACACGTACCTCTGGTGCGGTAGGAGACCACAGCCACGGTCAGGTGGATCTCGCCTGGGTGGAGGTCCGGTGAGGAGCTGATGGAGTAGTAGCGAGGCTGGAGCAGGGGCAGCTGGGTGAGCAGCAGTGTGCAGGGCACCTGCAGTGATGGGAATTCCTCCAAGACCTCCACCATAGTGGGGTTATTGTACCATTTCCATTCCTCATACTCCTGTAGACCCTGCACACAGACAACAAAACCACATGGAGTGTTGTAAGATGCCGCAAGGATTAGTGGAATGATGCGCTTGGAGTTGCCACAATGGTCTACAGCATGACATGGATCAGTGCGAGGCACTCCATAGGTGTACAGGAACCGTGTTGTATCTAAACTGTACTGTGATGGTACAGAACTTGCAGCACGTTTTGATTTTCCAGTGTATATCAGACTCAATTCTCTCCACACAGTTTATGGGTGGTTGTCCCAAAACTGCGTCCACTGAGTTGAACCAGTGGAAAGCTTTCTTATTTAGTCAGAATATACTTTTTTCTGTATATTTTTACTACCTTAGTTTAGTCTTTCAAATTTCTGTTTAATTTAGGGTCAACTCAGTGGCACTTTTTCTCTACATGTTGTGCTTGTATAACTTTGTAAAGAATCTTGGATCCTATAGAAGACCTTATAGAACCTTATTGAAGACAAAATCGTTTCCTTGGTCACTGCATTCAGAGCAGCGAGATCCTGAGGGAAGACTAAACCACAGTCAACCATATCGTTTTAGAAGACGAGACAGAATCTTGAACTTTCAGGAGCTGTGAGGTGACGATAAGATTAACACCTGTCACAGCCTCTGAGTTTCATGGGAAATGCCAATGAACTTGACTGAAAGACGAAATCCTCTATTCTATCCCTTCTCTCCCCGTCCTCATGCCTCCCTCTTTCTTTCTCTCTCTCTCTCTCTTTCTCTATCTTTCTCTCATTCTCTCCATCTTTCCTTCAGACTCAGCTGAACCAGGAAGAGGGTGACTCACTAGCATTGGCAGCCGTTTTTAGCAATACTGCGAAGGACTGCAAAGCGTGTTACAGTGGGAGGCAGTGAGAGGGAAATATTTCTGAGGCAGGAGAAAATGGCATTGACACTGAGCGACTGGCGAGGGGAAGCAAGAGAATTGGAGGGCTAATGAATGATCTGACTGAGAAAATTGCTGCTAATTTGAAAAGCGAAGCGGGAAAGCACGCGCGGCGGCGTCTTTCGTTGCGCACGGAGGAAGTGTTGAACAATGGATCCGAATGCATTACCAAAATGAGTAAAGTGGGCAAAAAAAGAAAAGAAAACACAAAACACTCTCAGCAGATTTAATCAGACTGAACTGTGTGTGTGTGTGTGTGTGTGTGTGTGTGTGTGTGTGTGTGTGTGTGTGTGTGTGTGTGTGTGTGTGTGTGTGTGTTATCAAGAATAACTAGGAATGCCATGACTGGACGTGGACTTTCAATTGCACTACCTGTGAAAAGTTTAAGGACACCTTCTGAAATCTGCTCTGGTTTTATTAGCATAAATGAGCTATTTGCTAATAATTTTCATTACTTAATGCGTCTTCCTTGGTATGAAAAGTAGGTTTTGCCTTATTAAAAATATGACAGTTTTCTTTCCCAACCTATTGTCGAAAGCACTTATGGGAGCTCTTATGGCCCAAAGGTGGCTTGGACACACGAAAGGTTTGAGAGATGATTAATGATGATGTTACAGAAAGGGGGCTAAATTTGTATCCTTCAGAGTTTTTCCCAATCAGTCTTTACCACCAAGCAAACTGTGGTCCTGAGAGGTTAAGGGTACCCCCTGCTAGTTACTTAGTCAAGTCAAGTCAAGTCAAGTAGGTTTATTGTCAATACAGTCATACACACAGTACACAGTGAAACAAAACAACGTTCCTCCAGACCGATGGAGCAACATAAGAACAAAAACAGAAAGACCACAAGACTACATGAGCGCAGACAGGACAAAAATACACAGAGTGCAAAGAGAGTAGGAGAGAGTGCAAGCACAAACTCAAGCGCAACAAAACTACAGGACAAGACAACATTTAGTGCAGCTGACGATTGAATTAATACAGCATTAAGAGAGACACTGTATTCTAGCAAAAATGCACGATGGAGGTAGACAGCAATAAATAAGAATTGTACAAATAATAGCAGCAGCAGGACAGAGAATGTGCAGTATATAATAAAGGGTATTTACAGTGGCAGCTGTGGTGTAAGTTCAATGTGGTTGGTTGAAAAAACACATAAACAGTTTAGGCATGTTTTTACTTATTTTTCTATCTACCTATTCAGTGCCCTTGAAAGCAACCCTGAAATGATCAAATGGAACCCAAAAAAGGAGGAAAAGTTGATGAGATTGCTGGACACAGGAAAGAAGCTGCAACTGTGGCTGAAGCTGCTACAGCTTTCCACGTTCTCACAATAACAGCAATTAACTCTAGTAACTCTAGATGAGAAGGAAGTCTAATTACCTAGCTTTGCTATTCTTTCTTATGACCAAGCAATTTGGTCAGAAATGTTGGCTGAGCAGTATAATGTTTTTTTAAAGCAGAAATAAATGTAGTAATACAGTAAATAGTGATTTCATGTATGTCTATGTGTATGTGCTCAATCGTCCCCAGATCTTTAAACATAGAAGCCGAGTATCACACTGTAGTTCTCATCAAATACCTCAAACACCTGGTTCAGCTCAATCGATACTTCATTAGATTAAATCAGGAGCTGCTGATGGAGTTTTACAAATCCAAGCAAGGACTGGACGTGAAATCTGGAACTGAGCCTGTGTTCTGCAAACCAGCTCACGAAACTTTCTTCTTACAAACAAAATAAATCTTGATGTTATTCAATGCTTTGCATTCATTCTAATGTTAACTTGTCTATTTGCTGGCAGAAAGTTCCTGACTGCTCAGATAAATGACTTTAAACAGTTTACACAGGAGTGTAAGACTTTTGCACAATATTGTATGTGTCTTTGTTTGGATCCTACCTTGCTGAGAATCTCCAGTCTCTTCCTCTGTTTCTCATTAGTGGCTAGAGGAGCGAACTGTTGCAGCAGGACAGGACTGGGCGGGGTTGTGATGTCCAGAAAGTATTTAAAGGCCTGATAGATGGTACAGGGAGGAATACGACTCTCATCTGTCCAGTTACTGATCACACCTGCAAAGTGGAGAAAGAAGAAGGTTTAATCAAAGATGTGAGTTGCACTGAACCGACTTGATTCAAATGTGTCCTTGTCTTTCGCATGAATAACATTATTTAAACACAGCGACAGCTGAATGTAAGTCAAATGAAAGACCAACTATACTGATGTCATATAATTTACTCATTTACTCATGTATTCAGTCAATTCAGTTTAGTTCAGTGCATTCAGTGAGTTTTCCACTGGTGTACCTAAACTGTACTGCGATGGCACAGAACTTGCAGTACGTTGTCTTAAAACCGCGTCAAGGGAGTCAATGGAGTCAATGGAGCTTTTGATATTGTGGTCTTTTGCAATTTATAGTCTTGTTTTATTTATTTATTTATTTTTAATAGCTAATTATAGTCTTGTTTTAGTTTTTTTATATTTTCTCGTCATTCTTTATCCGTGTGATGAACACCTGACCCAGACAACTTGTTAGTGATGTCCTGGATCACCTTCACGTTTCTCTCAGCGTTAAAGATAAATTGTTGTTAAAGACTCCATTGTTGTTTTTTTGTGGAGAGAGTAAATCAATATTCTCTTTCCATGTTGTGATGACATTTTGACCAATCAGAAAGCAGTCAGCTTGGCTGCAGCCCGCTTTCAGCCTTGCCATCGAGCAGCATGGGTTCAGGTCTCTTTATTTGTAATGAAAACCATTTGTTTTGCGGTACGACACGGTTCCCTGTGCTAGAGGAAAAGCACCATATGTCCTGGGACAGTGTTCAGCATAGGTTGGTGGTTTCCCTCCTCAAGCACACTCACTAATCCTGGCAATTAACACCTGAGTTAAACCAGGTGTGTCTGAGCAGGAAAATCACCAAACTGTGCTGGACACCGGCCCCCCAGGACCAGAGTTGGGCACCTCTGCACTAAACACTGAGCTGCCCCGAAACCAAGAACCTGCCTTTAACTTCTCCCACACATTTATATCTTAAAGCACTTTAAGCTGAACTAATGCAAAAAAGATCCACATAAACTGTTCAGTTGAGGCCATACAGCCCGTATATGGAAACTAAGATGCCAAACCAGCTCATTTTGAGCTGTTGGAAAGTAACAAAAACCAACACACACACACACACACACACACACACACACACACACACACACACATGCATAACTGTACTACAGGTTAGAACCACCCATTCAAGCTGAAGTCATAAGAAATGTTTCATCCTGGAAATTTTTGTTGAATGAGGCACTCTACACAACACAGAGAAAACAATCAAATTGAATAAAAAATTATGTTTTTTCTTTTATTTGATTAAGCATTTCCTGTTCTGGCGGCAATAAAAGATTCAGGCTCAGAAGCTTCAGGCTTTAGGGGCTTTGAGCAACGGACAATAAAGAAGACCTAGTAGAGCTGACTGTGCAGAGGAAGCTCAGAGTCAATGTGTTAAGTGCTAGCCCTGATCAGTCAGTTCTCCTTATCTGCACTTTTGTAAAATAGAACTCAGTTCAGGACTGTGGCAGACTGCAGCCTGAGGCTCTTCCTGACATGAATCACTTCATCTCATGTTTACCCTACTTGCACTTTTATCCACACATCTAAACTGAGGCATTCATTAAATGGACTCATACATTTCTTTGAACTTCTGTCTCCAGGGCCCTATTCTTAATGAAAGGCTGAATAAAAGAATAAATACATTCTTTATTAGTTATTACTTCTATTGTTTGCACAGCTACAGTGCAAAAGTTTGGACACTAATCTAAGCTAATTAATGACAGATTTTCCTTATTTTTACTATTTTCCACAGTGATGGCATCAAAACTCTGAAACGACAGATATGGAATTATGAAATAACCAAAAACAAGTTGAACAAATTAAAACTTCTACATTTAAAATCAGGTTGGAAGCACATTCATATCCAAGCATCAGCTTCTCTATTTATATTTTTCTTTGAACATTTTGTTTTTAAGGGTACAGACTGAAATCTGATATGCAGATTTACCCTCATCAAATGTTTTGTTAATTTTCACTTGTCCCTCAATCCCTGAAACTTTTGCATATGATATTAAGTACATTAAGATAGCCAAAGCTGTGATTTTGTCAGTAATAATCTGGTTATTCACGCTGCAGTGTACAGGCAGTCCTCGACTTATGACACAGATCCGTTACTATGACAGTGATGTAACCCAAATTTTGATGTAAGTCGAAACACACCCTAGCCTAAGTCACTTACTGATCCTAACACAGCTGTAAAATCCTAATCTAGAACATGAAAACACAATTAAACCACAGAAAAAGTAAAATTACATAAATATACTGTACTTGTACACTGTACTCTACTAACAGAAAAAAGTGAGTATAACAACACTTGCGGTTTTAATGGTCCAAAATACTGAATGAAAGCATACTGGGGACGCCTACTCCCTCACTCACATGCCGCGTTGCTGCATATTCTGTCTATACTGCATATACTGCGTATTCTTCAGCTACACGCAACCAAAGTAGTTCGCCCACGTAGTCCGTAGGTACGGCGCTAACAGCGTACGACAAAACACTCGTCTCAAGTTTTTTATGGGAGTGAGCGTTGTAAACTCGAAACATCATAGGTCGAGACAGTCATAACCTGAGGACTCCCTGTATGCAATCGCTTTGTCAGCTTTTTCAGTCGTTGTGTACTCTGCACATCACGGCAGCGAAACACCTTTCTGAACAAGATTTAGCTGCTTACTTGAAAGATTGTGAAGATCATGGCATTGTATCATTAAAAGTTAATGAACATTATTGCTGTAAGTTACATATTCTTGCATGTTTGCCGGCACATGCCACTTTGTTTAAAGTGGGTCTGTTTTTGTTGCAGAATCAAAAATATGCCACACAAAAACAGCAGTTTGTGTTTTGATCATTTTACGTGAAGGTCAAATGAACCTGTAAAAAAGGCATTTGCTGGTAACGGTAAGAGACAAAAACACCAGACTCCATGGCAGTGGGAGGAAAACTAGCTTAAGAGACTAAGAGCAGATTTGACAGATACTGAATGAATGTGACTTATAAAGATCTGCCATATCTTCTGCCATTACCCAGTGCTGTGTTTCTCTCCTCCAGGAACTCCACCCTCACGATTTGATTGACAGGAGGCGCATCCTCTAGCTTGTCTATCAGAGCTGTAACCAGGTCCTCGTGGTTGCCAGGGAAGATGCCTAAGTGGTCTCCAGGCAAATATTTCAGACTCTCATGGTTATTGGCGTGGAGCTGGATGTATATGGTGGATCGGCTAAAGGTTGGAGGAAGAGAACACAGAACAAAAGCACTAAATGATTGTGGTTCAACTCAAGATTGTGGTTCTACTGAAGCATAAGCACAAGCATTAAAGCCGCTTTCTCTTTTATTCAAACTCATGCACTCTGAGTGTCATTGGCTGGTGGAGTGCACTTTGGGCATGCAAATACAGGGCCTGAAAAACAATGCTATTGTAATGCCGCCACACCTCTGTTCAGGGTCAAGGGGAGACATATTAAAAAACAAGTGAAGCCTGTGGCTACTGCTGGCAAGAGAATTCATTTCCTGATGAAGCAAAACTGCCTACACTCTTATTTTGAGAAGTAAATGATTCATGCATTGAAAGGCTTTGGTTCCACCCCTTTTTAATGTATGTTCCCTTGACTCTGAATAAGTGTGTAGAGGCGTTAGAACAGCATACAAATACAAGGATAGAGAAACACTGCCATTCTAATCACGGTCAAGTAAACATTCAATAAAAATGACTGAAACCAGTGAAATTTGAACAATTCTGTACTAAAAACAGTAAGGCTTAGTCTGAAAATAAGCTATTCTCTTGCCATTGTGTGCTTCACTCCAAAAGTAAAATATTTGACAAATTTTGTCATTCTTATCTGGCTTATTACATTAACAGCTTAAACATAATAACCATGTCTGGAAACAAATCAGTGATTTATTGGCAGACAAGGAGTCACAACAACTGTATATCATTGCTGCATGATATTAAAATATGATTTGCGACCAACAAGCATAGCTATCTCTTTCAAATGGATTATTTCTGTTGTCGATATGATGCTAATTAAGTAATCCTGCACAGCTCCCTCCAAGCAGAGTGTCTGATTGGTTTGAGACAAGGCTCTTGGCCAAGTCTGCAGAGTTTCAACCTAACTTTAACTCAACAACCTCTGCTGTAACACACAATCTTGATTAGCTGGATTAGATAAGATAAAGGCTCAAGCATGGCTTGGCAGAAGTAAGGTTGGGTAGCCCCGCTTTAAGGTATTAAGGTAATGCGCCGCTGATTTCAGATTAGCTCCGTACTCCTGTAGAGTTCTGACAAGAGATATTGCAGGGATCACAATCAACAGGTGAGCACTGAAGCTGAGAACAATCATGAGGAGTTTTGTGAAGAGTTTTGTGTCTTAGACTTGACTTTAGTTCACAGGGTGAACTTTTGACACAATTTCAGTTGCTTAAAACTCACATGAAACATGAAGTTTTACTAGCATTGCATGATTAGAAACTTCTCAATGTTTAAAAAAACTAGTCTCATGGTAAGCAGTTAGCTGATTGAACATTTCTTTATGTTCTCTAATATCTGATTTTACACAGTATGTAGAGTCATTTGACTCTGCTATAACCAAAATACAATATTTAAAAAATTTATTATGGTAACTAGTGGACCAATGATGGGTTTCATGCAAGTCAGAGTTGAATTTTAAATCTTTAGTAGACAAGTTTAAGTTCAGTCCTGTTCTTAGCTGCAGACAGGCTGTTATACAAAAGTAAAACTTCCACATGGCTTTGGAAAACATCCCCAAATGGCAAGTAGTCTCTTTAGTCTGTAGTTTTTATAGCAAGCATGTCACCTAGCTAGCATAATACCCAAGAGGTTTTGCCATAAACCACAGGAATATTAGCTGTCAATTTTAGCTAATTTAGCTATTGCACTTTGTTCTGAACATGGAGGTGATTCTGCACTGAAAGGTTGGAAATCTGAAGGTATATACAAGTTCTAGTGCTTGAATCTGTATTTACTCTTAGAATGTGTAATAACTGCACACATGGAATATTAAGAATGGACAAATGGACTGGCATGTCAGAAATATGATGATATAGTCATTTTGAACCAGTCTGACTGAATTACAGCTTGGCAAAGAGTCCCAAGGCTACCGATACACCACACAGCACCAAGTGGCTTCTAATTTGTTTTGATTTTTGTTTTTGTAAGAAAATGTATAACAAAATGTGCTTTATTTTGTTATCAAATGCATTGTCATTTATTTTTTAATTGCTGTGTGCAATTGGCAACCACCATCTAATCTGCCGTTGCATGGATTAACCCTGAAAAACCAGCTTTATGCTTTTACAACCCTAGGCCTTTTGTTCTTAAGTGTACCTGCGTGTTAATGTTAAAGAGGTTCAGCCTCACTTACTTTGACTTGACACTTTGTAGGTTCTGCCTCATCAGAACCTTGGCGCTGTACACCTTCTTCTTGTGAATGTTGTAGAGAGCTGAAGAAGGACTACAAGCGTCAGTCAGATACACACATGCAGCCATGAATTGAAAGTGGCACATATGAATTGAAAGTGGCAGCCCTGCTTCTTGTTGTCACACAAAGTTAAAAGAAAGAGTTAGAAATGCACCGTCCTCTGCAAATTCTCCGGCACCAGCTTTAGCACCAGCCAAACCACATTTATCAGATTCGTCTAAACATGACATTTTCTTATATGGTGTACCGTTTCTGAACCGGTCTCAGGATGCAGTGCGATATGTTATTGTATCCTCAGCTATAAGAGACTATGGACGATACATAGCAGGTTTAAGTTGATTGTAATACAGAAGTAGAGAGGGTTTGTGGGGTGGTGAGTCATCGTGTAAAGTGGCCTTGATTCCAGGCTGTAGCTGTACCTTGTGTTAGTGTCGGGGCTTCAGCCGTGTACGTCACGCGGAACTTGCTCTTTTTCCAGCTGCGGTCGTTGCTGATCAGTGAATCATTTGCTTTTTCTATGTTCACATCGTCCCCGACACAGAACACGTCACAGGCAGCCTGCAAGATCCACCATTAAGCATTCAGGTTTCATGACTAAAGCATTGCATGATACACTTGGATCAGTAATCTGGATTATGGCAAAGCTCGCGGAACAAAGACTGGCATTTACATTGCATAAAAAAATTTCAGGGCGAATGGACCAGTAGAATTGATCGAAAATGAACTGCTACTTTAACTTACATTGGAGGCTAAGACCAGTGTGGTATGGGAAAAGCTACCATTTTGGAGATACAAGATTTGGTCCACAAGTAATGATATACATACAGTGCCAGTCAAACATTTGAACACACTTGTTCATGAGCTTTATTGATTTTTTTGTGGTTAGTAAGCATTTAGTAGCTTATCCATTTCCAAACCTAGTATATATATAAATTGTAATTATATGTATATATATATATATATATATATATATATATATATACACACACATACACACACACNNNNTGTTCCTAGCCCTAATACATATGTATATATATATATATATATATATATATATATATATACACACACACACACACACACACACACACACACACACAGTATAGGTCCTCTCCCACTATATGGTAAAAATACTCCCTAAAAAAAGTACTGTGTATTTTAGAGTACATTACTAGTACTCTACCACTGTAAATGTACAGTAGGTAAACTGTTATTTTTGTTCACAGGTTGTTATTATTATGTTGTTATTTTTTTTCAGTGACAGTGCATTACTGTAATTCTAAAGACTTGGTGCTGTAATTTTGTACTTGAACATTTTCCCATCAAATATATTTAAAGCAATAATACACTGGAAAGTTCATTTGAAAATAAAGTAGAGTAAAACAGAATTACTGTATTTAAGACTACGAAAACTTTATGTGATGCCCTAAATAACAAAAAAACTACTTAACAACAGCTAACAAAACTGCATAGGAAGCTGCAAAGTATCATTACAGTATTCCAAAAGAGGCTGCTTGAGACTGCAGAAAATGCTTCGCAAATAACAGTTAATCCCTGTAAAAAAGTTTTTTGAAAAGAAGCTGAACCCGTGTAAAGTATATGGACAAAAGTATTGGGACACCTGACAATTCCACCAACAAGGACTTTAATCACATTGCATTCAAATACACAGACTTTAATATGGAGTCGGTCCCCCTTTCACTCTTCTTGGAAGGTTTTCCACACGATTTTGGAGTTTCTGTGGTAATTTGTACCCAATCATTCTGCAGAGCATTCATGAGGTCAGACACTGATGTTGGATGAGAAGGTCTGGCTCACAATTTCCGTTACAGTTCATCCCAAAGGTGCTGGATGGGGTTGAGGTCAGGACTCTGTGTGGCCAGTCAAGTTCTTCCACACTGAACTCATCCAGCCACGTATTTATGGAGCTGCTTTCTGCACTGCGACACAGTCATGCTGGAATAGAAAAAGTTCTTCCCCAAACTGAGTCCACAAAGTTGGAAGCATGGCGTTGTTCAAAATGTTTTTGTGTACTGAAGCATTAATATTGAACTTCACTGGAAGTAAGGGGCCTAGCCTAAACCCTGAAAAACAGGCACGTCCCAATACTTTTGTCCATATATTGTTTCTGAAAACATTTGTACAGTAATGTGCAGTATTTGAAAATACAGTACCTGCAGGATGTTTACTGTAAATGTACATGAGTTCTATACAATGTACCTTGAAAACTTTCTTGGCCCAGGTTCTGAAGGACTCCTCCTGGCCGCACAGTTCATCTCCCTCGCCCATGCGGAGGATGCGTTCCCCCCCGAGCTCCTCGAACAGTGTGTCCACTGCGTGGGCAAATGCACAGAAGTGTGGGTAGGCCCGTGAGCCAAGGCCAAACACCGAGAACCTAACAGAGGGAGTAAGAGACAGTTACAGTCTCTCTCTGTATCACACACACACATGCACATATACTCACACGTACAAAGTGTGGGTAGGTCCTGGACCCCAAGGCCAATAACAGAGTATACTGGAGAGAGTTATTCACACAAACGGACATGCAGAGGATTTCCAAAGCAAACGAAGCATTAAACACACACAGGAACATGCACACTCAAAACACACACATACAAATACCGAGTGTGGGTGTACCCATAAGCCAAGGCCAACGACTTAGAGGCAAAAACACGACACACAAAAGCACCGAGTGCTTCTGTGTCTTTCTGTTCTTTCTTTTCTTTGCTTAGTCCAGCAAACACATTATTGGTGTGAGGGTACTCTCTCTCTCTCTCTTTCACACACACACACACACACACACACACACACACACAAACACACATTTAATGTTGGGATCTAGTTATCTATGTATCACTAATTGGACAAAATTGGGACGCCTGGCCAGTACACCAGCTGGGACTTTAATGACATTGCATTCAAATCCATAGACTTTAATATGGAGTCGGTCCCCCTTTGCAGCTGTAACAGCTTCCACTCTTCTTGGAAGGTTTTGCACAAGATCTTGGAGTTTCTGTGGTGAATTTGTGTCCATTCATTCTGTAGCATATATAAGGTCAAACACTGATGTTGGATGAGAAGGTCTGGATCACAATCTCCGTTCCAGTTCATCCCAAAGGTGTTGGATGGGGTTGAGG
>JBBJLS010000041.1:3994043-4010185 GCA_037577275.1 Bryconaethiops microstoma
GAGAGAGAGAGAGAGAGAGAGAGAGAGAGAGAGAGAGAGAGAGAGAGAGAGAGCGAGAGAGAGAGAGAGAGAGAGAGGGAGGGAGAAAGAGAGAGAGAGGGAGGGAGAAAGAGAGAGAGAGAGTCAGAGAAAGAGATAGAGAAAAAAGAGAGAAACAGAGAGAGAGGCAGAAAGAGAGCGAGGGAGGGAGAGAAATAGAGAGAAATAGAGAGAAAGACAGAAAAACAGAGACAGCGGGAGAAACAGAGAAAGAGAAAGAGAGACAGAAAAACAGAAAGACAGAGAGAGAGAAAACAGAATGGCATAAAGAGAGAGACAGAGAGAGAAAGTGAAAGAGAGAAAGACAGACAGAGTGAGAGAGAGAAATAAAGAAAAAGAGAGAAAAACACAGAGACAGAGAGAAAGAGAAAGAGAGAAAAAAAGAGAGAAATACAGAAAAAGACAGAGAGAGAGAGTGAGAAAGGAGAAGGAGGGAGAGAAGGAGAGAGAGAAAAACAGAGACAGAAGGAGAGAGAGAGAAATACAGAGAGAGAGAGAGAGAAACAGAGAGAGCACTTATGATTCTATTCAGTTTTTTCCATTTACTCTTAGAATAAAAGCATTAATTATAATTTGTCATCACTGAATGACTCTTAGGAGAGAATCCTTAACCTCAGCACAGCTTCAACACTATCCAGTTCCTTTCATAAGTCAATGTTAAAGTGTAATGTTTGCCTCTTCTCAGAAGCAAAACACCCATTTGTCTCTGTTGGTTACATTCATTACTACAGTGTACCAATTTAGTCTGTCATGTTTGCAACAACGGAATAAAGAAAGGAATCACAGGATCATTTTATCACTTTGACATGAAACAGAAAGAGACAAATGTCACAGGTTTCGTAAAGTGCAGAGCAGTAGAAATGAAACAACAACAAAAAAGGGCTGTCTTTTGTTAGTGATGGCATTAAATAAGTCAAAACACGCCATCCCAACTTTTTAATGCATATTTAACAAGATTTTATTGTAATGAATTCTGAACCATTTGTAGTCCTTTCATCATGAAATGTGAAGAGCAGCAGACATTCTCAAATGATGTTAAAAATCAAGTTTTGTTATGTAAAATATGCACGAAAATGTTTTTTCTGTCTCTTTTTGAGTCACTGGCTTATGGCGATTGCTGAAGCTAAATTAGAGCATAAGTTATAAGTTATAAGTGAAGCAACATATATTAACAAAAAAGGGCCGGAACAATTCTGAATGGGCTTCTTTACTCCTTCACCTCATCTAGTGGAATCGAAGGTGTTTACCTGGTACTCAAAGGAGGGCGTGAGGCGATAGTTGAGCATCTCCTGGTGGAAGACGGGCGTGATGCTGCCAGACATGGGAGGAACGATCCACACCCAGTCTCCGGGGCAACCGCCTCTCACCCTGTACTCATTCTCCATGTGCTTCATGAAGGACTCTGTGGCTGAGTGGTGGTCCACGATGGTCACCTTCGACATCTGTGGTGGAACACAGTCAAAGTCTACATTATAAACCAGTTATATGGTTACAGCTGTATCCAAAATAGTTTCTGGAAGATGTATAAATCCATTGCCCCACCCCATCGTCACCTGGTAACTGTACAGAACAGCAATATTGATCTCCACAAGTGCCTGGTCCTTCCACAACGAGGACGTTTTCCTGGTGTCCAGCCCCATCATTGTGGCTACTTCCTATTAGATATATGCAGATTGCCTTTGATTAGATTCACTGGTAGATCACAAAGATCCTGACAGTTCCACAAAATCCTGACAGTTATTTTTTTTAATTACCAACCTGAGCTTCAGTGTCTTGAAGTCTGTTTAGACTCTTGAGTCTGTGTTTATCTCCACAAGAGTGATTTGTTGCTCTGTGTTTGTCACTTTCCGGCCACCATAGCCATGACTTCAAGACTGTCTTTCTCCACTACAATTAACGCGCCTCTGCTACATACTCACCCCTCCGCTCTCTCTCCCCATACATTACAGACACAACTCCAACACAAAATCCACATTTTAAACAATCAATACTCAGCCCCTGATCGGCGATCAAAAATCTAAACACACGCACAATACACCGGATATTAATGAATGTTTAGCATTCGAATTTTGCCAAAATTTAATAGATACTCTGATGAGAAGCCAAATCCCAGCTACGATGGCGATGACGACAATGACAAGGATGACAACGACAACGACAATAATAATAATAATAATAATAATAATAATAATAATAATAATAATAATAATAATAATAATGATAAATTTGGATGATAATGTGTTAGCTTTCACAATCAAACTAATAAAAATGAGATAGGGAGAGCAGTACAGTATCTCATTTGCAGATACTGGTCATTAATGCAAAAAGCAGGAGGTCTAAATACTTTTATTTGGACATCTTCCTCTTCATAATGGCTATGGAAATTAGCTTCAAGCCAAAGTGGAGTGACGTATCGCCATCATATGACCTTTGTAACCATACACGCCTCTTATCTTAATTTAACACTTAGCATTTATCCACAGAACTCAAATCTCAGTTTAATATCTCAGTTTAATAGTTTAATCTTTTTTCATTCTGTGGCTGTTAGCAGATGTGTACAGTATTTTCTTTCACTTATTAATGAAAGAAAAGCAGAATACAGTATTAAAATGAGTAATCTCAGGGCTATGCTGCTGCCAAGATAATACTATATAACATGAAAAGTGGGCATATGTCTGGGTAACAGGTCTTGCATTTATTTCCCATAACAATGAGTAACGCAGCAAGTGTGGGCAGTTGGAGTTGCTGCAGTACTCAGCAGCTCTGTTTCAAATTTGGTTGGGGTTAATATCATGTCACAGTTTAATCAGTAAAGCATGAGTAATGCATAATAATAGTTCATATTAGCTTGAGCTGAATTAGTATGTTTAACAGCAGAGGGGTTATGCTAACAGAAAGTCAACCACTGTCAATATGTGAACAAAATCTAGTTGGAAAAACATTGGGAACATGTTTAAAGCAATAGTTCAGGGACAAATCTAACGTTCACTCTTTTTTTTTCATCTTGCATCAAATGTCCTTCAGCCCAGAGATGTTTGGATTCATTGGTTTTAGACTGAAGTTATGACCAAACACTTAACGCATGCAAACAGACTCAAATAGACCAGATTAGGTGGTTTCTGATGACATTTTTGGCTATAAAAACACAAGTAGACAGAAGCAATTAATTTTTGAGAGTCATTACTAACAGCACTCTGAACCAATGTCACTGGCTATTGTCAGATTTAAAGCGCTTTTCCACCGTCACAAGGAATCGTGCTGTACAAACGTTTTTCCATTACTAATAAAGTGCCCCATATCCGAGCCGTACATGTGCTGCTCGATGGGAGAGCTAAAAGTGGACCACAGCCGAGCTGACTGCATCCCTGCTTTCTGATTGATCAAAACATCTTGTCATGACAACAGACAGGTTCGGAAAGAGGCCACTTTTTCACTGTATAAAGAATAATAAAAAAAACAACAACAATGGAGCTCTAAACTAACTGGGAAGGCAATAAAATACAAGCTCTACTGTCTGCTTGGGCTACAAATGCATTTCGGTGGGAGTTTTCTATGACACTAACAAATTTATCTTTAACGCTGTGAGAAATGTGAAGGTCATCCAGGACATCACTAACAGGTTATCTGGGTTAGGTTTCATCACACGGATAAAGAATGCTGAGAAAAAAGTCTCAAGCAAGACTATAAATAATAAAAGACCACAATAACAAAAACAGCTCTGACAGAAAAACTTTCCGGTGGTTTGACTCCATGGACGCGGTTTTGGGGCAAACGGGCATAAACTGTGGGAGAGAATTGCACTGCTGACGTGTCAGAAACTCCATTATTGGACTGAGATATACTGTAAAATCAAAGCATGCTGCAAGTTCAGTACCATCACAGTACAGTTTAAGTACAGCACGATTCCTGTATGCCAGTGGAAAAGTGCCATTATGGGCAATGACTGGCATTGTTCTGATCCAGTGCCATTGAAGGCAGAGCAAAAGTTTTGCCTAAAGTGCCACCCTAGGCTAGTTCACCTATATGAACATGCCAGCCATGGTTGTGCACTGGACCATACAGTAAAGCAGCTCCAGATAAAGATATTGGTCATGATTGAATGTCAAAATAAAATCACACTTTTTGTCCTTCATAGTTCCACTTTTTCACCCCAGTACACATTTTAATTTATTTGTGCCAAATAACACACTGAGCATATGGCCTGTTAACATACTGAGGTTGGGATGGAGGGGAATGTGACAGGTTGGAACGTTTCATGCAAAAATGTCTCCCTGTTATTAAGGTTAGACCTTTAAAAACAATAAAATACACAAAATATCTGTAAATACTCAAAAACATCATTAAAAAATGGATTACTCGGTCTGTTTTGCGTCAAGGTATGGACATCATGCTTGACACGCCCTGTTAAGGATGCAGAAACCAGCACATTGTCAATAGTGAATGCATTTAAAGCTCAACAGCTTTTGAACTTGGCTCCCCCAAGGGCTTTCTCATCCTCGTGTCATTTAAGGTGACAGAATTTAATTTTTGAGTAAATAAGTTGGGTGGAAAGGAAAACTCAAGGACTTTTTGCAGTTTCAATTTAAAAAATCTACATACCATGTTAATTATGAACTTCTAATGAATATGCGTGTTTAAAGATAACAGTGAGTCACACAGTGTCAGAAACCACATATGCCAAGTCTTCTGGAGATTACTGTACAACTCATCACAGTTTAAGGTAAGTGTGTAATGACTCAGACATCAGTTTGCACGATTCTTATTCATAAATGTGATGATTTAAGCCTATGTGACTTAGCTACATTGGTCTTGTAGCTCCAAAACTAAAGTAACAAACTACATTTGGGTTTAGAGGAAAATTGTGCAAATTAGATTTTGTGCTCCGTATCAATTTTAGCAATAAGAGGCAATGTAATACCATCAGTTTTACGTTGGTGTTAGTGATATTAGGCTGGCATTTTAAAGGTGGCGGTCTAAGGTGGTCAGCTTAAACTGGTCATCATAAGCAACTTAAACATTATAAGCAAGTTACATTGCTCAAACCTCATTGATGACACTAGCAGTGCTGAGATTCAAACCCACAACGTTCTGACTGCAGGGGCAACTCCCTAACCACTAGGCCACCAGCTGCCCCACATTATGGAAAGTTAATAAAGTGACTATGTAATGTAGACATTATAACCTCTGGTTCATAGGTTTCATTGCAAAGAAATCCATGTCAGTGAGCTAATCCACAACAAACCGTTTCATGGTCACCTTCCAGTCTTTGAGTGATTATATAGTGAAGTACCTCCATAATGTTGTAGCGAGAACTGTCGCAGAAATCTCTGACGCCAATCTCCGTGCCCATGTACCAGCCACTGAAGGGACACGCTGTGAACTCCAGCCCCCCGATCTCCAGCAGCATGCTGGACACAGCAGGCAAGCCGTACCACTTCAGATTCAGGTCCTTAAACCACTCGAACCTGGGTCAAGGAGATGAATGGAATCAGGAGAGCAAACCCACAGTGAGCAGGAGATCAAATGATGACACCTGTAGAGCAGGGATGCCCGAAACTTTTATTGATCCAGGAGGAAATTACGACTGAACAGACACACAATATAGGAACAATATAAAATATAAAGTCTAAATAAATTCAATAATAAATCTGTAGAGGAGCTCAATAGAGCTGGGCTATATACACAAATGCTGGGTATAAATATTATAGATAAGTAACTTACAGTTAAGTGAATTACTAGTAACACAAATGGAGGTTAGGGAAATGTTAATATAATGTATGTGGGGGCAAAGGCAAAAAAGACGAATCAGTATACAAATACAAATAATGCCAGGTTTTTAGAAACATTATTTTATTATTTTAATGTGTCTTACCAAGTGAAATATCACTCCTTATTTCAATATTACTGATATACTACTTCTAATCACTATTGGTGTTACTATTAATTCACTTAACTGTAAGTTACTTATCTACAGTATTTATACCTAGCCTTTGTTTATATAGCATAGTTTATTTCATATTGAGTATTTACTGCAGAATATCTTTTTAGACTTTATATTTTATATTTTGATTCTTACTGAAATATTTCAAAACGTAATAAGAACGTAATAAGTTATGTATAGTAAAAAAACATGTAAAAACATTAGTTTTCTCATTGTGTGTGGCTAGCGGTAGGATAACTTTAAGCCAGGATGACTCAAACATCCTCCTGAGCTACATTTAAAGGTTTAGAGAATTTCTAAAGAACATCTGATTTGGTAGAAAGTTTACCTTTGGGAGTTGCAGTTATAAGAGTGATTACAAATGCTTTGCTCAGTCAAAGGTAAGTGGTATAAGGAAGCATCATGAAGTCTTATGAAGATTGGCTGTCAGTGAAGTCTTACCAATGTAAAGTAAAACTCCATTCCATTTTTGCCGCATTTTTATCACCATTTGACAGATTTGATGCTGTTTGAATGGAGTGTAGATTGAATGGAAATATAATTAGCTGAAAACAACAGAAATAACTTTGCCTTCTAAGATGAGGAAGAAGATATAATACACATGGGGTTGCCTTTATTGTTATTTGTTTCTTCATGATCTTGCTGGTTCAACTGCAGACCTCATTAAGGATGATAAACTATTCTCTTTTGTGTCATAAGGTAAAAATCTACATCC
The DNA here is from genome assembly GCA_037577275.1 of Bryconaethiops microstoma. Lineage (NCBI taxonomy): Eukaryota > Metazoa > Chordata > Actinopteri > Characiformes > Alestidae > Bryconaethiops > Bryconaethiops microstoma. The sequence goes on from JBBJLS010000041.1 coordinate 4,000,739, forward strand.
AAATGCAAAGTACAAATTGTCCCCTTAGTTGTTTAGTTGAAAATTGCTACATGAAACACTCCAACATGAGTCAACTTGCTGTCTTAATTTTCATCTCAGTAAATGCACCCGCCGTGCACCGTGCCAAAACTGTCATTATCTCTCCATCGGCACCTGCAGGATTCTCAGGTGTGTCTACAAGTGGCCAATTGAGTCTCTGGCTGCTTTGGCGCAGAGTGTTGAAGTGGTCCGTTGATAGCTAGTGACTCGCAAGACAACCCAACATTCAAAGCCCCAGCATGTCACAGCATCATTCTCTGCACCTGGCTGTCATTTGTTTCTCCACCACTTAAACATGATAATCAAGTTACTTAATGAAGATAGTTGAAAATGGTATGGGCTGTTTATTGGACATAAAAAAGCAATTATGGTTTTTGCAACTTTGCATATTGAGACATTTATCTTCTCTGTTCATTTAACCCCTAGAACACAAGCGGCATGCCAGAAGTGCAACAATTGGTAAATAATCATCATATGGTAAAACAACTTCTTATATGAACATTCCTGTGGTTTGTGTTGTTTGGTGTTCCTGTGTCATATAGTACCAAAGTTATTGTAATTTTAAAAACACGTGATAATAATCACTTTGGGTGTTTTAAAAATGATGTCACACGCAAATGCCATTTTGGAAAGTAAATAAAATGACTATATTTGTGCTGTAGACATCGTGACCTCTGGTTCTCTTGGTCCACTGCAGTGAAATCCAAGTCACTATAATGAACCATTTCACATCAAAACACTATGAATGGCTTTGTTTACATCTAAACCCTGAAATTATGCAGAAATGGAAAACTAGATTGCATTTCTATTTGAAAAAGCAGTGTAATTGCATGGTTTCTATGGTAAATGTAGTTGTTTCTAGGTGGTTGCTATGGTTTTGCTAGGTGGATATTATGGCACTGCAGGTTGTTGCAAAGGTGTAGCTGTCTTCTATCATCTATGTTATAAAAAACATTTACACTGGTACCACTTTACAATTGGTCTACCCTTAAGTGTTTCAAAATGAATTAGAATAAGTTTAACTATGGCTATTAAACAGTTCATGAAAATTATTAATAAGCAATTATGAAAATAAAGGCCAATCGTGACCAGCTGATTGTCAAGTGAGTCCACATTCATCTGTACTGCACATTGTATCACCCTGTAAAACTCCAATTCCACATCCTGATTGATTTTACTATGGCCAACATAGACATGCAGGCACACCAGATACTCCTGGGACAGATTTTAATGACATAAAGGCAAAAAAAGTAAAAATGCTAAAATGCTAAAATGTGAGATAGCGGTTAATTATGTTCAAGTGTCCATGTATATAAAGGATAATCTAGCCAACCCTGTCACATTGTCCATTCAACCCATTTTAGCTTTGTGAATCCATGTAGCATCATTCAAATATTTGTGTTGGCTAGAGAATGCCAGAGCCTTCAGAATCATTCCGTTTGTTGGGAAATGTTAGTTTGGTGAGTCAATATACAAAGAGCTTTGGTAATTCAGAACTCAGAACATCCCCTGAGCTGCTTTGAGGCATCATCAGTGCCCATAAAGGTTGCCAAACTGGCAGCATCGCTGATCTAGGATCTGGGGAACAGGCCAGTTTTATGTTGACTTGGCCAGCTTCCCTCACTCGCGCATGCAGGGCGCTTGTGCTCAGCATGGCTCCCTTGTTGCTAACACATCGCCCTCTGAGATTTAGAAGGCTGCATTTACAGCTTCATCATTGGTGTACAAAAATGGATTGAGGGAGATTATTCTCCCAAGTATGGCCATGTAGTGATATTTATGTGACTAATGTATATGAGTACAGTCAGTTTTGCTAAAAATATAAGCCTCCTAGATCTCCCACAGCATATATACCTTCAAGCGCCTCTTATTGGACTTTTTTGAAACATTTGTGATCGTAGCTCATTGAAACAAGAAATTCTGCTGTAAGTTCCCATTACATATTTCAAGCATAAGCATTGAAAGTGTATACATATGTATATAATAACAGCATATATAAGTGGATTCTTCAAATGAAGGAATACACTGGTGAGCTCAGCAACACCATGGAAGGCAATCAAAGTGGATGATCACCAAATTCTTTCCTTGGTGAAGCCAGGTCTAGCCAGGTCAAAAGCACTGTTGAGGAGATCGGCGTATTACTGTCAAATTCTACAATCAAGAGACATCTACATGAATGTAAATACAGAGGTTTTACTAGATGCAAACCCCTATTTACACTGTAGAACAGGAAGACCAGTAAACATCTTAAACAGCTTGCTCAGTTATGGAATAAGGTTTTTTTTGACAGATAAAACCAAGATTAACTTATACCAGTGTGATGAGAAGAAAAAAATATGGCAAAAGAAAGGGACAGCTCATGATCAAACATGGTGGAGGCAGTGTTATGGCCTGGGCATGTACTGCTGTCAATGAAACTGGGTAATTGGTGTTTACTGAGGATGTGACTGTTAAAAGAAATAGCAGGATGAATTCTGAAGTGAATTTTAACCAGTTTAGCTGCTTTTCAGTTATTGAAGACAAAACTGAAGCCAAAAAGACCAACAAACAAGCAGCAACTGAAGTCCTGGCAAAGCATCTCAAGGGAGAAAAGTTGGCATTTGGCAATATCAGTGGGTTACAGACTTCAGGTAATCTTTGGCTGCAAAGGAATTTCATCCAAGCAGAACAGTAATACGTATATTCTATTCATTCTATTATTTTGTCCAGTTAATTTTGAGCCTCTAAAAATGGAGAGACTCTTTGAAAAATGGCTTTAATTTCTGAAAGCTTAATGCAATACCCCTTAAATTAAACCTGAAAGCCTATTTGTCTGTCATATTTTTATTGCTTAACTTCAACTGAGAGAAAGTAAAAAAAATTGCATCAGTGTCCAAATACTTATGGACCTAAATGTATATGAATGTCGTAAAAACAGTGAATTCAACATGGGCTATTTTTGCAGTGTAATGGACTTTATTGACAGAGGGGTATGCTCTGAAAGTTTTACACTCTTCACTTATTACCTTTTTCAAAAAAGTAAAGAGAAATCACTTTCCCAATAATTGGGTCCTTTAACATCTTTCCAAAAACTGGGAAACCAAACACCCATTTCGTTTTAATTCACTAAAAGTACTTTTATTATATTTCCGTAAAGCACATTGAATGACTTTTGTGCATGATAATGGGCTATATGGGAGCAAAACTTGACTTGTTTTGCTCCCATATGTATTATAGCAATAAACAGGCATCACTTACTTTGGGTGTGTGATGTTGACTTCGAGCACGAGGTCATCCGGGATCTCGAACAGCTCCGGATCGTTGCCATTGGCCTGGAGCAGAAGTGGCAAGACATCGAAGCGCCCTCTAGGAGCCTTCCATCCCTGCTGTAAACAGATCTACAGTGGGGGGGTGTGGGGGGGAGGACCACACACATGTCAATTCTAGAGAATGGGAACTGGTGCAGAAGTCTTTCAACATCTATTTTGTTTTTGTGAACAGGCTCAGACTCCTCATAAAACATATGGATGACGGATATTTAGTCTACGTTTCAGAAATTTCCAAAAATAACCACGTATTTTTGAAAAGCGACAATTTCGTCCCACTGTAGTTATCAATAATGATGCACCAGATAATCAGCCCAACAGCAAGGGGGCTTCAGGATACACGCTGTCACTCCTGACACACGAGTTTTGGCACTTTTATTTTTTTTTCATCAGTAATTAAGTAGATCCTGTACAATAATATGACAGTCTAAACAACCAGTACTCATAGGAAACTGAAGGCGTTGTAATTAATTTTATTCTACATTAGGAGTGACGCAATGTTTCACCTCAGTGAGCTCCAGGGACGCAGGGTCTCCGAGCACAGAGCCATCGGGCTGCTTGTAGCCAGCGTAGCGGATGAGCTGGCTGTTCCACACTCGGAAGTCATGTTTCCCATCTGTTCTCTGGGGGAAAATGGTGATAGCCGACCTGCAGATAAGATTATAAAATTAGAGAGCTAAAGATCAGAGTGTTAATGTAAAAACCCTTCTGACAGATTGATGCCTCCCGGTGCACTTGTACCGTCACATTTAGCCCTGCAGGTCAAGTGCTCCAGTCTGCAACGCTGTTTTATGCGTCGTGTTGCGTTTATTATTGTAATAATACGTGAAAAGTACCATCAGTCTAAAATACACTCATGTTAATGAGTGTATTTTAATAATGACCACACATGAGATGCAATTACACAACTGTAATTTAGAGCTGGATTGTTTTTGTACTGAAAGAGAGCACTTTTCAAGTTATCTTATTGCATGCTACCTTATTACCTTATTTATGTCGTCTTAACAAGTTTATAGAGGTGAATTTAAAAAGTGAATTAACTGCCTGTAGACGATTGTAACCAATCCAAAAGAGCATAACACCACATGTGCTGTGTATGTGACAACACAGTCACAGGTTAGTCCCTGCCCCTGCCTCGCTCCCATAGACCCCGGGATAGACTCCGTGCATGCACAACCCTATTAGGATTAAGTGGTTACAGAAAATGAACGAATGTGGTTTTATAAGACCAAAACCTTTAAACCACTGTAAGACAAAAAAACCTTTAAACTGAAATCTTTCATTTCACATTGTTCACACTGTGTGCTGTGGTGTGTTCATGTGTGACTATAAGGAGCCACTTTACTTAATATTAGCCAATTAACTAGTAAGCACGGCACCTAACTATGCATAAAATGGTCCCATACTACATGAACTACATGGAAGCCGCTGGTTTTGGTGGTGCATGTTTTTTGGAACGTATACATGCCCAGCAAACCACAAACTCTGTTCCTCTTAGGTGATTTTAATTACGGCTCTGAACTGTGTTGCAGTTACTAACGTGGAAGGAAAGACTTGTGAGTGCTTCTACAGGATGTGAGTAACTGGATGAAATGTGGGTCACCAGACTGCCTGGGAAAGCATCGAGCGCGTCTCCTTGTTAGCGGAGTAGCGCTCCTCGATTTGATCACATGCGGAACGGCAGGTGGGAGACCACCGGCCGTTTCTGATGATGTAATGAGACGCCGGGCTTCAGCTTCTGAGGTGAGGAGGATAAAAGGGTTCTCCCTGAACCTCTCTCTCTCTCTCTCTCTCTCTTTTATCCCTTCTCTCCCTCTTCGAGCCTCTGATCTGTGCGTTAGAGTGACATTAATTAACGTGAACAGAGCGTAAGTGTCGTGTATGATTAGCTTTGTGAAGAGACAGTGCCAGCGGAGTTCAGGTGCTGAGCTCTGGAGCTCTGGAGCGAAGTGATGAAGAGAGGACACACACACACACACACACACAAACACAGTAATGACATGTCGCTGAATGGAGGCAAGGTTAAAGGTACACAGATGGAGAGAGAGAGAGAGAGAGAACAAAAGAATAAGAGAGAGAGCAAATGAAACAATAAGACACAGAAAGAGAGAAAGGAGAGAAAAAGAGAGAGAGAGAACAAAAGCATAGAGATGAGAGAGAGAGAAAGAATGAGAGAGAGAATGAAACAATAAAAAAGAAAGAGCCAACAAAACAGTAAAAGAGAGAAAGAGAGAGAGCAAATGAAACAAAAAGAGAGAGCGAGAGAGAGAAAGGAGAGAAAAAGATAGAGAGAGATACAAAACTAAAGAATAAGCGAGCATGAGCGAGAAAAAGAAAGAGAGAGAAAGAAACAAGAGAGAGTGAGAAAGAGAGAGTGACAGAGAGAGAGCAAACAAAAAGATTAAGGAGCGAGAGAGAGAGCGAAAGAAAGAATGAGAGAGAGAATGAGAGAATAAGAAAGAGAGAGAGAGAGCAAACAAAACAATAAGAGAGAGAGAGAGAGAGAGAGAGAGAGAGAGAGAGAGAGAGAGAGAAAGATCGAAACAGAAAGAGATCTAAGAACTGCAGTAGATGTTGAGAATTGTAAGAGAGAAAGAAATTAAGTAATGAAAAAGGAAGGAGAAAGGAGAAGAAAAAAAGGAACAATCATTACAGTAGATATTTCTGCCACTTACCTGAGGTTTCCTTTATTAGTGGCGTATTTGATGTGATTGCAGATGTAATTGAACATTCCATGTGCTGTTGTGCAATCTCGGGCATCAAACACCTGAAAAATAAACCACTTATTAGAACAATCGCGCTGCAATCTGTAGAGGGCATGTACAAAAAAACATGTCGCTGGCAAGTCATTAATAACACATTAGAATTTATCACAACAGTGCAAAAGTACCCTGACACCCAATCCCAGTCATGTCTGACTAACGACCCCATACAGTGTGGAGAGATAACCCATAAAAAGACTAATGTTTTTGATGGTGGACCGAAGCAAAGAAAGTGTCACAGGAGAAAATGAAGAGAAAAGAGGACCATCATGTAGTGTGGTACCTGCAGTTTGGACCACTGGATCCTCCCCACACAGCGGGCCGCGTTCCTCCAAGCGTGCTTGGCTCCGTATATCAGCTCTGTGTCTTTAAGCTGGTACGTTCCAGAAGTTTCGATCTCTTTCTTCACCTCTTCCAGACGATCCACGTATGCCTTGGATCCACACCTGCTCCCAAATGGATAATCCAAAAATATAAAAAGAGCATCAGAAAAGGAACAGTCACAGTAAACCAATACAGGACAGGTATAGCATGTATAATGGGATTACGTTAGCTTTAGCCCACTGAAAATATCTTCTTCTTCTTCTTCTTCTTCTTCTTCTTATTATTATTATTATTACTATTATTATTAATATTGTCCTTCACTTAAGGGGCCCAAACCCTGAAAAACAGGCGTGTCCCAATACTTTTGTCCATATAGTGTATGTCAATATTACTTATATGCTACTGATCTCTGTTACATGCAGTAATAGACTTTATACTTTATATTGTTCTTGTCTCCGTGTTTTTGTGTGTCTGTGCACTGGAAGAAAACAGTAACTAGTGAAACAATATTGAGGCAAAGTAGTTAAGAGCAAACTGCTAAGAATGAGTTTTGTTGTCCTTACAGCACCCATTGTGATGAATATGTGAATTAATGTGTTGTGCAAGCCTGCCTTCTGATTGAAGTGTAGTACTGATTGATGAAGTCTGTGGCCAGTGGTAGCAGCTCTTCTTTGGTTCGTACTTCGTCTGGTTTGTGAGTCTGGCTGGGTGTCATCACTGAGCCAATACACACTCGCTCAGTGCAAATTGGCACCTGCAATGAATAAATCAACATTCAAATACTGCAGCACTGCAAAAATTGTCTTGGCAAGTACATCTAGTACTTGCCAAAAAAACTTTTTTTTCTAGATTTGTGTCATTCAAATATAAATTTCAAGTATTGTAGAGCCAAAATGAACCCTTTGTTAAGTCAGTGGTATCAAACAAAGGACCAGTGTAGGTCCTTGGCAGGGATGTGGGGGTTTTCTTTTGCATAACTGATGAGTCTGTGCAGTTCTTTAGTGACACTCCGATCAGTGAGAATTGCAATCCAGAGCTGTTTAAATTTCATTTATGGTCTTGTATTGCTTAACAAGAGTCAATTATCTTCAGTTTCAGATCCTCAATCAGCTGCTTAGATCAGCCAATGGTTATTGAATGTAAGCACGACACTCTGAGAGGTTTGAAGGTTCAAATAACTTGGCAAGCTCTGGAGTTGTCTACGCCTAATTAATCTCATTAAAAGTAACACTAATGAGTAGAAAGGCCGCCAAAACTTTTGCACACTCCACATTTTATTTCCAATTTTTTACCTCAAAACATTAAATTCAGAAAAATAAATGGCAATCCTGCATCAAGGTTTGTATACATGTCATATTTCAAATGTTGGCCTCTTTTCATTCAGAAAGCCAAGAAAGCCTACAGTTTAGCTAAATTTAAGATGCTTTAAAACAAAAAATCTTTTTTTTTGCTACTCCAGGACAAAAAGGCAACTAGCTTTCACCACTTCATCAGGAAGTGTAGTTAACCTTGCCTAGCCTTAGTCTTTAAATGCCCCTCAAACAAGGGCGTGACCTACATGTAAGCCTTTATCTTCCCTAATGTCGTTCATTGAGCCAAGACAAGGCGGACTTCATCAGAGCTGAAATAAGAAGCGGTGGGGGAGGAGAGAGGGAGACGTGCAGTTCGGTCATTGCCTTGAGCGAGCTCATATGGTCAGTGTAATAAGATTAGAGTTGAAGTGCACTGTCACTTTGGGTAGCCATTAATGCAGTCACTAAATGAGAGGCGAAACAATTGAGCCGGAGCAAAAATTTAACTACAGGCCGGGCGGCACTACTATAATGGGCACTGGCCGAGCGCCAGGGCACTGGCCGAGCTGGGACCCGGGACCCCCACGCAATCCGAGACCGCCTAGAGCGATAGCCAAGCACAGCGTGGCCAAGAATTCACCCAAGATAAAGCGGCACGGATGTAGCGCTTGGCGGACGAGTCTAAAGGACCAGACTCTGCCCTGGAGTAGGACCCCCACTAGGCATTATCTGGAACACTAACTCACCGACTGGCTGCCTGATTAAGAGATAAGATGCATGGCGCTTAACGTCAGCATGTTAAAAATAAAACAAAACACTTCCATTCGCTTGTGAACATCCGCTAGCCACGAGGCACTGTGAATTCCGCCCCACAGCTGCCTCTTTTCGCAAAAAGCTGTGGAGGCAACCCAGAAAAATCCTCTGCGCGTGTGATATATTATAAATCATACAATCTGTAATTAACGGTGATTAGCATGCAACGCCAGGCACTCATGACATCATGTAGAACCTCGTGTCCTTATTTTCCACTTGGTTGGAGGAAACTGTGCGATGTTTCAAAAGTGGAGATGTTTGTTTGAGGGTCCTCATGGCTTTTACCCTGTGTCTACAGGAAAGACTACGTCTAAATTTAAACTCCAGTTTGAAGAGACTGCTTGTTGTCATCTGAGTAGGGCTGCTCCTTATGGTGGGTCAGTGATGGTAATTCATGCAGTCCGATTAATAAATAGGCATGCACTGACATAAAATGATGATAAATTGTTATGCAATGATATTCTGACAATGCTGCATGAAGAAAAAACAACGGGACAGCAATACATGTGCATTCGTGTAATTTCTGTCTTTTTTAACAGCAAAAATGCGTTGATTTTGAAAATGTGTTGACATGTCTTTGGATTCCTCTACCTTTTTATATATGGGGGCACTGGTGGACTCTAGCTAGCAAACAGTATGAAAGTAAACACTATAAAAGTTACTGTGTTCTGTGAAGGTACTCAGACCAATAAGACATTAAAACAGTTGTACAGAGACCAAATAAGGCCTGAAGTTGCAACACAGCACTGTAGTGAAACCAGATTGCAACTCCTTTGGTGAAAATGCAGATTCAGGATTTCAGAGTGCCCATGATAACAATATAGTGTGTCTTGAATACATTTACGGCATTTATCAGACGCTTTTATCCAAAGCGACTTCCATTCCCTAATTACAGGGGACAGTCTCCCTGGA
>JBBJLS010000041.1:4022951-4034405 GCA_037577275.1 Bryconaethiops microstoma
GTGTGTGTGTGTGTGTGTGTGTGTGTGTGTGTGTGTGTGTGTGTGTGTGTGTGTGTGTGTGTGTGTGTGTGTGACTGGGATGTAAACTGTAAATGCTGTTGTGATTGTGGACATGGATTTAACACGCGATTCACTTCAGTCCTCAGACGACTCAGGAAACTTGAATAAACACATAACAGAAGCATAATCTGACGCACAGCCTTACACTTACACCTCCCACACACTCTCACTGTTTCTCTCTCTAGCTCACACTCACTCTCGCTCTCTCCCTCTGTCTATCCCCTCTCTCTCCCTCTCCCTCCTGTTCTCTCTTACTCTCTCTGTCTGTCCCCCTCTCATACACACACATACGAACAATAATGTCCTCTCTCTCTTTCTCTCTTTCTCTCTCTCTTTCTCTCTGTTTCTGATTCTCTGTTTCTGATTTGCTATCCTTCTCTCCCTCTCTTCCTCATCCTTGTTCTGTTTCTTATCCTATCTCTCTCTCACACACACACGCACACTCTCGTCTTGTCTGTCTCTCTCTCTCTCTCTCTCTTTACCTCTCTGTCTCTCTCTCTCTCTCTCTCTCTCTCTCTCTCTCTCCTTCGTGCCTGAATTCACCAAATCTTATTTCGATCATGAGCGAAATCTCATGCATAATCAGAGCAAATGCAGAATAAATTCTTCAAGCATCTTTTAATGAAAAGCCACTGAACTCCTAATAGACTCTAAAACACAAATATTAATGCAATCACTTTTCATGCATTAGAAACACCTTTCCCCGATTAAATGTGTCTGTAAGCAAACTTAAAGAGCTCCAGTCATGGAAAACTGGGGTTTCCTGTCTTTTATTTTACAAATGAAAGAGTTTGATGTTGTATGTGAACCATTTCCAAATGGATATATAAAAAGCTAAGCAGCATAAACACCCAGTTGTAACATATTCTTTTTGTGATCACAAAGATCAGTGCATTATGGAATAACAAGGTCTTTTATATTTTAAAGTTGTGTTATTTAAGGATATAGGTAATAAAATAAAGTGTAGCGCAGAAAGATGTGAGCTGTAGAAGAAACAGATCCATCTAAGGATGCTCAACCAGGATTGGCAGGTTTATGCCTAAAGCGCACAATAAGAAATGTGTTATTTTTATCTCAGCACATCGGTGCTGTAATTTAATCAGGTGAATGACGTGAGATGTGTAAAACTTCATTTGAATGCTGCTGCTACACCTGTCCTAAAATGCCATCAAATAATTATACATGACTCATCCTGGTAATTAGTCAATGTTGCACTTCTTTTCTGAATCATGTTATTTAAAAAGGTTTTTTTTAGAAATTTTAAATGCCACTTCAGCCAGTTAAGTAGCACATAATGTTATTTTTGTTTGCTGATTTCATTTGGCCTACATGATTTTATGCAAGATTGTTAAAACCAATAACCACTAAAAACAACGAAAACTTTAAAAGCTTTAAAGAAAAAACTGGGTGCAAAACAATCAATCAGCCATAAAAGTCCATAATCGGTGCATCCCTATTCCTAATGGTTGAATTATCTACTGTTTTTTTATTTTCAAAAAAGTCATTTATATATAAAGGATTAGGAGGGGGCTCGTCATTTAAGAGGTTATATTTTTCAGTGTTTAATGAGTTCCTACAGCATCGGAATTCATTGCAGCTTTAATTTGCTCAGACTGCGTAGGAGTTAAATGAGTGAAGGTAATTTTACTATTTGCAGCTAGAAACCTGCTTGGCTGAGGCTTGCAAAAACAGTCAAGATATTACTCTACCAGTCAAAAGTTTTGGCACACACTAAGTCATTCAATATTGATTAAAAATACACGCAATATTCTTTACTAACAAATAATTGTACTTTATGTTCACCATTTGAGTACCTTAACCAGACAGAAAATGTTTTTTTTGTATTAATCACTACGGTATTATAAAATAATCATGTATTGCAATTATAATGTGGATCACCAGACTATTGTTAGATATTTAACAAGTTATTAAGTGATGAAACAGTGAACAAGTGCAATTAAAGTTAAAGAACAGTCTAGAATTTGACTCTTCATCACCACACAACCAGTTAATAAGAGTCAAACATGCACTGTTACAGATTCTTTCATCTTATAAAGGAAACTGGTTTTATTTGATATAGTTCATTTATAGTTGCTCCCTCAACAGCTTTCCAATAACAAGAACAAAAATCTGCAGTTTATAAAATAAATGTGGTCAAACCTTGTGATGTGCAAAAACTTTTCAACTTTTAAACTTTACCAAAACGCTCACAAACCCAAAAAGTTCCTTTCATTTGTCATGTTGTCTTTCTTACTAATCTAATCTAATCATTCAGATGCTTTTGAATGAGACCTTTTAAGGGACAAACAGTATGATTTGCTAAATACCTCCATTCAGTTCGCTTCTGTTTTTTTCCTTCAAAAAGATGTGCACAAGACCCTCTGTTTGCACACTTACTGCAAAGATTGTAAAGATCTCTTAACTATTGTGTATCAGTTCCTGCTGTTTTCCAGGAAGCTTGTGACTCATACCCTGGGGATGATGGAGAATGAGCTTGGAGAACTGATGCCTTCAGACTTGTACAGATTTTGAGGTAAATACCCTACAAATCAGATTTCTATCTGCAGCCCCCAACAATTAGACTAATTGGCTAATCCACATCAGGTACAAGGTAACGTGATCATCCAGGGGAAATGAATGCAATCTGGCCGTATTTCCTATAAACCACTAAACGGATTTATAATCTCCAAGTAGCTTGTGACAGAAAGTGTTTGCGGATGATGTGGGTAATCACTGAACATTCATTTGGGAAACTGTGGGGACAGTGCAGCTATTCCTGTGTCTTTATCTGGTTAGTCCAAATCGCAGAGGCCTGTATGTCCTGAGTATTATCATAATAAGCCAGCGGCAGTAGAGCAGAGGTGCACACTTGCAGGCACATTCGATTGCTGAAGTTTGGGAGCTGAATGTTTGCTAAATGTAATATATAAGGAAAAAAAAATACTTGTTGTGTGTGCAAAAAAATGTAATAAACAGTAATGGTTTAAATAAACATTGTAAACATTAAACAAACATAAATAATAAATAACCATAAATAAACATAATAAAATAAAAAAAATTAAGTATGTTCACCATCTGAATACCTCTATTAGCCAGAGAATGTCATATTTATATTCATCACTACTGACCTACAAAAAGACACCATATATAATTATATAATTAATTATATAACTATAATGTGGATCACAAGACAAGTGTTAGGTATTTAATAAGCTATTCAGTGCTGAAACAGTTAACAAGTGCATTTAAAGCTAAAGGACAGTCTAGAGTTTGACTCTGCACCAGTGGCAGTACAGTAGAGGAGCACATTTGCAGCCACAGTCGATTGCGTGGTTTGGGTGCCACTGGTCAAAAGACATTTCAAGCATGATTATTGAATGTTTGCTAAAATTAATATATTAAATTATATATATAGTTGTCTAGGCAAAAAATTAGCAGAAAAAAGCAGTGTAAGACAGGGGTTCCACACTTTCTGTGGACTAAGACTCCTTTTATATTGTTTTCAATGGTAGAGAAAGACACTTTGCTTTTTATGCTACTGACAGCTGCACTTTGTGCTCCGGGCGACCTGACTTGAAACAAGTTCAACTTGAATCAGCCAAGCAGCCCACATCTTCAGCATTTTTTTCTCTGCTGAACCATCAGATCACTGGAAAAGCAATGGAATCTCTCAGTGCCCTGAACTCTATCACTTCATGATCAGAAATGAACAAAAACAGTGTGGTTTTAAGGTTTTGGGTCGAAAAAAACACTGTGTTCTATTTTGACCGAACCCACTGTTTTCACATCAACTCCTCACATTATTTCTCCCATTGTTCTTTTTCATGCTAAAGAAGATGTAGAGGATGTATTCATTTATTTTCAATAATTAATCATCTATTTTTTCAGCAAGCAAAATATGTCATTTAAATGGTGGTGTGGATAAAACAATGTACACATAATGATAGAATGTAATACACTGCAGGAAGTATAGAGGGCAGCATAGCTTCCATTGTTTTTTTGTATCATAAAAAGGACCACACAGATGAAACTTCAAAAGATAATTAAGCAAAATTGGAGGAAATGGTGCAATGTGTAACTCCAGTGGCTGGGTTAATTAATCAATTAACTGAAGCATGTTTAATACATGAACTGACTGAATTACATCTATTGGTCCTTCCATTGTTGTCCCCCAGTCAGGTCAAATAACAATAAGTATCAAAAGTGTCTCTTCTTTGGTGTTGGTCACCAACTCTGGTCCCTGGAAACCTACCTTTCTGCAGAGTCTAGATCTTACCACAATCTGCTCCAGCTAATTAACTTCAGAAATCCCTAGCTAGCTTGATTAAAAGCATTAGTATAAAAGCATGGGGGGTATTCTAGATGCAAGACAGAACTGAACTCTACAGGAAAGTAGATCTCTACAATGAGGTTTGACCACTGTTCTGTTGTGGTATCTGTTTTTTTCACTGCAAAAACTCTTGATCTAACCAAGATTTGCAATCTTATATTATAACCTAAAAGTCTTCTTGATCATGTTCTTGATATAAGAGCAGATTTGTAAGATTATTAAGATTTTTTTTCCTATTTCAAGAAATCTTACCAAGTCTAAATATCTTACTGCACTGGCAGCTAATTTCATTTGTTTCTAGTCTGAGATTTCTTGAAGTGCTGAAGGGTTTTTTGCAGTGATGCCATAGAAGATCTCTGCAGAACTTTTCAAATGGTTTCAAATGGTCAAAACCTGTTTTTTTCTATAGCATCACTCCAAATAATTGTTTTTAGCACCTTTATTAAAATAAAAATTCCACCAACATCCATTTTTCTCACCTGTCCACTTGCACCTCCACATCCTTCTTCTCCACTCCTCTCTGTCCATCTCCATTGACGTCCTTTTTGCTGTTGTTTTTGATCAGCTTCAGCACAGGCTCGATCTCCTTCAGAAGGTCATTTCCATCGTCCACCCCGTTCAGCAGCAGGCCCTGGTGGCCCCCGCCCCCCTCCCTCAGCAGGGCGTCCTGCCCGATCAGGGGGGTTTTGCCCTCTTTGGCCTCTTTTCTGGGTGAGGTGGAGGACAGGTTCTCGATAGCCCTCAGCTCCTTGGTTTGTGTTGCAAGCTGCAGGGGCGAGCAGCGCTCACAGGGCCTGGACACAGGTTTAGTAACTCGGATGGTCCTAGGGCGGCCATCCCCGCTCAGCGTGGTCTCTAGGTGGGTGGTGAAGCCCTCGGGCCCACGCAGGATCAGCACGGCATGGCTTTCGGGAGACACATTCTTCAACGTCTCCAGCGCCCGCTCATAGCTCAGGTCCACCAGTGGCTTGTTGTTGACTGCGAGCACGATGTCGCCCACCTGCACCAGGCCACACTCCTCAGCCGCCCCACCCCGGATCAGGTCCGAGATGATGACCGGAGGCTTGCAGACCCTCTGCTTCACCAGAAAGCCCAGACCGCCCACCTTGCGCTTGAAGAGGCGCACAGAAATGATGTTGGGCTGGAGCTGACACACGCTGGGCTCAGGTTCCATCACGGTGATGCCAGCACACTGCACACTCACACCACTCTGAAAGTACGCAGACAAGAGAAAGACATGAGGATGATGACTCTGTGGTTGTAATGTTTAGGGTTTCAGTATTCCATGCACATGCTAAAACATAGATCACTGAACGGCTTTTGCTGGAAAATGATCAGTAGAGAACCTTTACCAATCCTGAGGTCTATTAAACTTTAAAAATCTTTTTCCACACTTGTACACCTCATTTACAAAATGGTCCTTTAACCCGTTAACCAGAGCGAAATAGATTCATGCCAGCAGTGCAACAAATGGTAAATTGTTCAGCAAAATCATACAGCAAAATAATTTCTTATATGGAGGTTCCCCTGTTTGTGTTAATGCTCAAGGTATCAGACGTCATGTAATAATAAAAACCACTACTGGGGGTTTAAAAACAGCGTCACACGCAAATGAACATAAAGAACAATAATGAACAAATTTTAAGAGTGTATGAAAAACCTTTCATTGTTGTAGAACCTTTATACATTGTGTAAAAGGTTCTTCACACTTAACTGAATTATTTAAAAAATTGTTTTTTCAAGAATTATTGATTAATGATTTTTTATAGAAACAAATATGGTTCTTCGATGGCATCATGCCAAAGAACCCTTTTAAGGACCCCATTTTTAAGAATGCAGTGTAGCACAGCAGCATTATAGTTGATATTTTACCCCCCGATTACTCACTACCATGAACACACACTATCGCTGTCTGAACAAAATGTTGTTTCACCAAAAATAAATTTTACAGGAGAAGGAAAAACTGTTAGTTCAAGTTAATCTAAGAGTTTATTTTAGACCATTTCTACTGGTTCATGAAATTTTGACACAGTGTAAATGGCATCTTATAAATCATTGTTTTCAAATCAGAGTTTTCAAATCATGGAAAAACAAAGAGATGGAAAGCCTTGATCCAAGAGTGACGATATATTATATAGCTAGTTTCATAGCAGTTTCACAGTTTCTTAGTTTCATAGATGACTAAGATGACTAACTAAATGACCAGCCTGCAGTATAAGGAGGTAAAGAGTCAATTTGTCTCTCTTATTATTGAAACACTCAATTTAAACGATTAAGTCTTGTGCAAAGTGCCTGGAGCCTCATTAGGAGGCTGTATAGATTGTATTATTGTCAAAACCTTATTGGTACATCTAAGTGCCTCACTAAGCCCCTAAAGGACTTTCTGCATGAAGCTGACAATCTTCATGGCAAATCCATATATGCTTGTGAATGGTTCTGAAGGTAAACACACAACAAATGACAAACCATTTATAGTAAGATTTAGGGTTAAAAACTTTCCCAGCATATTGTGTAATTTTCAATGACAGTCCAGCGTCTCCATGTCTGCGTCAGAGCACAGCTTGCATAATCCAGACCAAATCTAAGTCACTACCGTGACCCAGGCTTATCTGAACGGAACAAGACACAAAACCGCTGTGACAATTTTGCCCCCCACAATTTGGAGGTTGAAGACATTAACAATAAATAGTCCTCTCTACATGCTCTCAGGGCTTTCAGCCGCTCTTTAGGTTCCGCGACGTTTGACCTATTGACCTGACTCACTGATGTGACACTGATATGCGTGTCATTCATGGCAAAGCAATTTAAGCATCATGAGAAATGCAGTAAAGCAGTCTGGCACCCCTCTGCTGGAATTATTCCAAACAGCCCTCAACCTGCCAGCAGTAAAACCTGGAGAGGGAATTTCAGGACCACGGACAGCGGACTTAGTCCCGCCTCTTTTCTATCTACATTACTACCTTAAAATAGGCCCAAACTGACCTATTAATATACTCAATAAGTAACGCATCTTGATATAACTCTCAAAATAAGATCTCAGAAGGCTGTTTGGCTTGGATATATTCTTTTAAAGTTTTTAAATTGGTGTGAAAGCTTCAGATTACATGGAGTCTTTAAAGTCTTTAAACTAAAGAACCATATTATCCCCAAAAATTCTTTTTTAGATTTTCTCTGAAAAAAGAGTTTGATGTAGCATGCGTATGTGGTTAAAGTTTTAAAAATGAACTGTTCAATACCATGGTTTTGTGATGTCACACATTTGCATATAGCTGCTCATTCAACCTATCGCAGTTTAGCTCCACCCATTCATGCTGAAGTTATAGGAAGTGTTTCTGAATGAGCCACAATACAGGGCTGCCAATCAGAACAGAGATCATTTGCATACAGTCATTTATAAGTCCCCCCCCCCGCCATGTTCTGCTGTTCTGTTGATTTACTAAATGTCCTCTACACAGAAGACATTTTACGTTTTTTCACAAATTTCAATGCACGATTTCTATTTGCATATCGAAAATCAACTAAAAATTTATCTAGAGCTCCCAAACTGCATAACAGTCTTAGTAGGTGCAAAACCAAAAATTTACCTTTTACTTTTTCTATGGCAAAGTACAAAAGAAACTTTTGGGACATTTTTAATTTTTTTTTTTTTTTAAGAAATTGCTTTTCTAAACAAAAGTGCCAAAAAGGTTATTTTGTCTACACAGCAAAATCAAACGTGATGAATGAAAACCTCCTGTCTTCATATAAGCCCACAAAGACACAAATGAGCACTGTAAGAGTTTATTTTACATTGTAGGTGTATTTCATTCAGCTTCAGGCTTGTGTAATGTCTGTGTGTCACCATCCCTGATTCAGTCAAGACCTTGGCCGCGCACACCAGACACTAATATTTAGTGCCTCCCTCTTTTCAAGTACTAAAAACAACCTCTAATTCCAGCAAGAGACCAACGCCACTCTTCAAAATAATAGTAGACCTTAAAGCTTAAAGAAGCTCCACATAATTACTCAGAAAAATAACCTTTCCAGTAAGTGAACTTCAAAAGGTTCCTCACACTCACATATCTTACAAAAACACCTATTTAGAGCTTTTCCATGGCATCTACAAGATCTACAATATTGTACAAAAGTCTTGGGCACCTGTGCAAATTGTTTAAAGCCATTTTTCTCAGCATGTGATTAAGTGACTTTCTGCCAGCAAAGCGAACATTAGAATAAATGAAAATAAACAAGAAAGAAATAAAAAGTATCAAAATTTGTTTGTAAAAGTAGTTGATATTCTGTGAGCTGGTGAGGAGAACACAGGTTCCTCCAGCCATTGTTTGGATTTGTAAAACTCCATCAGCAGCTCCTGATTTAATTCAATGAAGGACTGATTGAGTCAAACCAGTTTTCTGAAGGAAACTACAAGTAATACTGCATGATGTTATTTGTAATTCTTTTTTTGTTTTATTTTGTATATAAATGTGAAAAAACACACTGCTCATCTGAACAGTTTTGAAATATTTTCACAGGTGCCACAGTCCTGTATAACTACCTGCAACATGTCATACTGTGCACAAATGGATTCTCACTTTTCTTGACTGTCTTCTTTGGCATGATCATAAATCACTTGTATTTACAGGACAGCTGAGATACGTGCAGTCAAATGCCGTCGATGCATGAAACACTCCTTATAACTTCAATGGGAATGAAAGTAGCCAAACTGCTGCAGACTATTTAAGTGTGTAAATAATATGGTTTTTGTGACCTTACTTGCCAATAAACCTAATTTCCACATAACGATCACACAGACTGGATCAGTGAAGGTACTTTTTGACACGTTTACAGTGTTTATATCCTACAAGAAACCATTTTTTTTCAACTCAATTCAATTCATTTTTATTTTTATAGCGCTTTTTACAAGCAAAGATGTCACAAAGCAGTTTTACAGAGTCCAGGTCCGAGCCACTAGTGAGCAAGCTACAACATTATTTCAAAAAAGCAATTATTCATTTTTCTGATATGTGCTCATATCACAAAAAACTGGAGAACAAAAGCAGATGAACAAGACGAGTTTAAAAAAAGTCCAACAGTCCCACGGATAGAACTAAAGGAACAGCCTCTTTTGACTGTCAGTTGAAGTGATTTCAGAAGCGATTTAAAGGAGCCCAAACGAACAGCAAGGATATTATGATGAGACAATTATTCTCTTATTCATTCTCATGAATATCACGTCATTTATATTTTAAGGGATTCAGTGATAAATCGCAGCATAAAGATGCGGCTCGCGAAGCAGCCGAGCGAAAGCTTTGTATTGGGGGTGGGGGACACCACTGTTTTTCTGCCTCTTGCACAACAAGTGCAGACCTATTAGGCTACACATGAAAATGATGCCTGTTTCATTCCAAGCCAGAAAGAGGTCGTTCCTCTTGTCTATTAAAACTGACAGAAACTTAACTCATTAGAAGCAGCTCAGAATGAACATCAGAGCCGGTTTCCCAAATGTACGTGAAGCATAAGACTAGACTAAATAGCATCATTAACCCTTTAAAGAGCCAGAACCCACCAACAGGTCCATTCCTTGCTCCTCGCAGCTTAATAGTACCTCAGTCATTGTGCACTGTTTGCACTGTAACTATTGAGAAACACATAATAAGCCTGGGTACAGTGGAGAAAAACACTGCAATTGTGATTTAGTCAAAGACTAGGCTTAGTCCAAGACTAGACTTAATAAATTATGTCAAATGAATTGTGCATTATGCAGCTGTCGTAGTTTCCAATCGTCATTTGCATTGCATGCATTGCAACACATAGTAAGAGTATAGTGAGGAAAAAACACTGCAATTGTGATTTAGTCCAAGACTAGACTTAATTCAAGACTACAATTAACAAATGCCGATTAAAGTTAACATCTACAGTGTTGCATTATGCAACTAAAGTGGTATACACTGGTCTTTTGCATTGCATACATTGCAACTATTGAGGAACGAATAATAAGCCTGGGATGGTGGAGAAAAACACTTGGAATTTTGATTTAGTCCAAGACTAGACCTAATCCAAGACTAGATTTAATAAAATGAGTTAAATTAATTGTGCATGATGTAACTACAGCGGTTTACAGTGGTCCTTTGCATTGCATGCATTGTAACTATAAAGCAACAAATAATAAGCCTATTGAATTGTGGAGAAAAACACTGGAATTGTGATTTAGACTAGACTAAACTTAATCCAAGACTAGACTTTATAAATTGTGCATTATGTAACTACAGTGGTTTACACTGGTCTTGTGCTTCCAGATGGACTTGAATGAACTCTGTGGGTGTTAATGGAACACCATGAGGCTGGAATGGACTCAGCAGGTTTAAATATAGTAATGCACCCCCAGAAATGACACATTCATACTGGGGATGTATGATCTGACTGGTCCCAGTAAGAGAGGACCTTCACCCCCTTCTGCGCGCGCGGTAGTTGCAGAAGTGGGCGCGCAACAGGAGAGCGCGCGCACCAGTTGCGCACACACGCACGCACGCACGCGCAAAAAACGCACTGAATGTTAGAAAGAAGGAAAAAAGATAAAGTCAGGAGGGATCGAGTTCCATCTTACCGTGGGTCTCGCGCTCGGCTCAGTGTCCTCCTCGCTTTGAGTCTGTTTCCTGTTTTGTTTTTTTTTGTCCAAACTCGCGCGCCTCAGGACCCCCCACCCACCCCGCCGAACACTCCTCGCGCCTCTGCTGTGGGTCGACCGCGAGCTGCGCGGACCGTGGCGCGCGGGATCCAGGTTTTATGGCCGCGCGCGCAACGCTGCCTCCTTGAAATGAGGGTGGAGAGGAGAGGGAGGGGGTGGGGGGGTGGGGGGGTGGAGACGGAGCGTGAAAGCTCGTGCATGCGTGCGCTCGCGCGTTTGTTTCTGTGGAATGTTTGGAGTATTTGGAGTGTTTGGAATGTGCGAGTACCTATATGTGTGTGTGTGTGTGTGTGTGTGTGTGTGTGTGTGTGTGTGTGAGAGAGAGAGAGAGAGAGAGTATGTGGAGTTTTTGGCGTGTGTGTGTGTGTATGTGTGTGTGTGTGTGTATGCCATTGTGGTC
>JBBJLS010000041.1:4040215-4052956 GCA_037577275.1 Bryconaethiops microstoma
ACTGAGAAAAGGTAATTTAGATCCTATCTAAGAGAGATTTCCTCCAATGCTCATCAAATCCATCCTTCTAATGTAACACAACTCTCTGATAAACATCTTTTCTTTCTTCTGCAGGGTCCACCTGTACTGACACCCAGACCAGAACTCAGGAATCAGTGAGTAAAACCACTTGAATTAACCAACCCTCATTTTAAATAGGTTCTCTTTTTACAATCAACAGTGCAGGCAAAGAACTCCAGAGGAAAACCAGAACTATTAGAACTAGAATAGTAAAACAAAACACCTCTCCCTTTAGACGTTGCTAATTAAGCACTATATAACTCTGCAAAAGAATTTCCATATGGAGAATAATAAAGTGAGGAAATGCTGAAAGAAATGTCAGCATTTCTTTTTTGTTCAGAGATCAATATGAGGAGGTTCTGTGTCTTTCTGCGCAGAATGAGTTCAGGAGCAGTTTTTCTCGTAGCTCTCACTGCAATGTGCCCACAGAAAACTGCTACCACACATTTCCCCCGGCCTCTAAAGGGCAGGCCTGTCATTTGTTATGAAGCGCAAAGCTCTGTGCTTCAGCAATGAAGCTTGTCTCGGAGGTTAAAAATAGGTTGAGAGAGTTGAAATAAGACACTAGAAGGTGCTTTTTTTTTTAAACCATGAAAACAGGCTTCTGAGTTGGAACGGAGGTACAGCATTGTGCGTTCTCAGCAGAAGTTGCTTACACACGTTTATGCCTGCACACCTTTGACAGAGCTCCAATAAAAGTGATTTTAGAGGTAATGTCAATCTGAAAAATATCTAACATTTTTAGTACCTGGTCATATTCAGCTTGATCTGTCATACAATACTATTTAAAAGACAAAATATGGCCATTATTATCTTCAGCCATGGGAGCTAGAAGCACTTTTAATGTGGGGGGGGACAGGGATCTACCCTGGAAAATCAAAGAGTGCTGCAGGTTCTGTACCATCGCAGTACGGTTTAGGTACAGCACTGTTCCTGTACTCCAGTGGAAAAGTGGCTATAGATCAGACTCAGATGTGACTGAAAGAAGGAGCAACTGGATTTGGCTTGAGCAGAAGGATCCTTGCCGGGCTCCAATAACATCAACATAACATCATGAAATCAGGAAAACAGGTCAGTGGGGGGTTTCTGGCACACCAGAATCCATTGTTGAGTCCTCTGGAGATGTAATGGGATAATTAATGAAGTATTGAGGATTGTGGGTGCCTACTTGAGAACCCCCGCCTATCAATCGTCTGCCATTTCCAACAACAAGGTGTATCTCATGTGAGTGTTCACACCATGTCCCATTTTTTAAAATTTTTAAAAAAAATTTAGATATTTTATTGTTAATAAAGTATCTGGGGAACCCCAGACTACCAACAGTGTTAAGTTTGTTTTAGGATTAGGATTAGGAACTGAGCGTCAACAAAGCATCTGAAGTGAACCATCCAAATAAAATTTTACCTGAAATTCTTGTTATCTGTCGTAGGCCACAATTTCGGTTCTTTTCTTCTCAAACTAGTTCTCGCTAGGTAACTCGACTTCTGGTGACACTACAACATTGGACCAAGAGCTTTTGCAGTGTACCCAAACACAAGCCTATCCCAGTTTCCGTGGCTTCCCTACTGACACGTAGCTGTGGAATATATGAGTTTGTGCATTTAGGAGGGACGAATGAATACATTCTCTCGCATGGAGGGGAAGAACTTTTGTGTGGACTTCAGGAACTTCAGGAAGCAGATGTGAGTGTATTTATTCTGAATGAATAGGTGGACTGTGAGGAAGGAACTGAAATGTATCACTGTTCTAATTCATTAGAAATCTTCACATCATCATACAATGGCCATCACACACTGATTCAAAAACACATATTTAAATAAGTGATACTCACTTATTACAGTTCAGAGTTTTCCATTATGATGTAATCCAGCTGACAGTAGTATATGTGTGTTTGTGTGTGTGTGTGTGTGTGTGTGTGTGTGTGTGTGTGTGTGTGTGTGTGTGTGCGTGTGGCTTCTATCTAGCAGCCTGTAACCTGCCATAAAGCGACAAGCCGTCTTGGGAAGACAAATACAAACACTGCAACTGCACAAAGTGATGCAGTGATGATGTCAGTGGGACGCAAGCAAACTCTAAAAGATCTGACATGAGAGAATGCTGATGATGTAGACTGACCTCAGACATGCAGCTGCAATACAGGGAGAATCAGACAAGAATACACACGTGTGTGTAAAGATCTGTGCAAAAGTCCTTGGTACTGGAGAAATATATACTCAAAAGCTGTTTCCTACTGGGCAATAAAAACAAATAACATTAATACACTAAATAGTGGTTTTATGGATGGCAAAGTGTCCTCTTAGCCATTTCCTCATGGAAGCACAGTATAATTTGTACTTCCATCAAATATTTGGGTTTACCCTTTTACTTCATTAGATTAAATTAGGTGTGTTGATTATGGAATTTTATAATTCAACACAATGTCTGGAGACATCGAGGAGAAATCTGGAACCAACTTGCGTTCTTCTAACCAGCTCACAAAACATCAACTACTTTTAGAAAAAAGAAATCTTGATACTTTTTACTGCTTTCTTTTTTGTTTACATTTATTCTAGTGTTGTCTTTACTCTCTTCAGTACATTTGCACTGTTTTTCTTCTCTCTTTGTAGTATTTAGTCTATTTACTCTACACAACATTGTAATGTGGCTATAATTACATATGTATTTAATGAATGTAAAATTGTATAACACCATACACATTATATTTATACTATAGCTCTTTATACAACACTGTATCTCATTTTTAGGCAAGGTATATATATATATATATATAAGTTTAATTAAAATGTATCCCCCCTTTTAGTCTCATTGTTGAACTGTCTGAGTGCTGCTGTTGTGTTTTGTTATATGTTGCACCTGCGGTATTTCATCTCACTGTGTACTTAATGTATGGCTGGGATGACAATAAAGCTCTACTTGACTTGACTCGACTTTTGCCGGAAGGAAGAAACCCGCTGTTGATATAAATGGCTTCAAACAATTTGCATAGGTACATTTTTGGACAGACACACACACACATTTACTCTCTTATATGAAAATCTACAGAATCTTTTCTCTGCAGCGTGTTTAAACATTTTAATTCCAGCATCATCCAAAGGCTCCATTTCTGATCTTTTTAATAATATGCAAATGTAAGCAGAATTAAGTAGATACTGTCTCATTTGCATGTTTAAATATTTTTTTAATAAAACTTCCAATACAAAAAAAACTATGTTGCCAGTGATCAACTGATACAAATGAGTTGTGATATCTATTGTTTTAAAAAGGGCCGTAATCACCTGCAGCATCTCTCTTTAAATGTATTAAATGATTCATGGCCTTACACCAGTTGTCTATTCCCTTTCAATTTAAAGTCCCACTTCGGGTCAGAGCTCGTAAAGTCTTCCTCTTTTGTGCATACATTTACCTCTCAGGTGAGAAAAACAGGTGTGGGACGAGGAGGTCCCCGTTTCTATCGCCCCTATTCTGTCACAGGCACATGCAAAAAGCCAGACTGGCATGAATAAGCAAACAGAGGAGGTCAGGAACATTTTTCTTTAAATAGAGCCATGAAAAAAAACAAAAATTGTTTTCGTCTTAAGAGGACAGCCATCAGCTATAATAGCCCGCCTTCGTGAATTTCAAAAGAAACCATCTGGCCCTTGGAATAACACATTAATAATCTAATTTCAATATCTGAACACAGGCAGAAATTTGTAGGATTAATAATATCTCCGGGCGAGTTCTGACTCACACCCTCTTACTGATACACTCCTGCTGACCTGAATCACTTCATCTCTATTCCTCTCCTCCAAAAAAAAAGGCTCTTTATGAGAGAAATGTTCAGGACTCACTGTCACTCAACAGTTTGTCTCAAGAAAACTCAATTTTCTTATTAACCCTTAGAACGCGAGCAGCAGTGCAAGGAATGGTAAATCGCCGTCATACGGCGAATCAGCTCCTTATATGGAAGTTCCCTCAGTTTGTGTTGGTGCTCGAAGTGTCAGACGTCATGTTGAGCTTTGTTTGGTGCTCCTATGTCACATAGAACCAAAGTTATAGTAGTTTAAAAACATGTAAAAATAAAAAATGTTATTGGGGATTTGAAAATGGCGTCAGAGAACAAAGAACAAAAATGAACAAATTTCTATTATTTTAGGGTTTGAAAACAAACAGAGAACAACACAAGATCCTTGAACCCGGAAGAACTTTCAGGATAGTCAAGTGGGTTGGAAAACCCACAGGGGGAGGGGCTCCGGAGAGCGGCCGAGTGGCGGCGCGCCGAGAGAAAGAGCAGCAAACGGCGAGTGTGTAGAAGAACCAACACCGGTTCTAGACTGTTTTACACTGGTTATATTTACTGAAATCAGAGTTTACTGATACAATCTGAGTTCTGAAGGTAAACACCGGTTCTAGACTGTTTTGCACCATTTATATTTACTGAAATCCGAGTTTACTGATACTCTCTCAATTCTAAGGATTAAAGTGGTCTTTAAGAGATAACGGATGATTATCCATGAGGGGTTGGAGCTTAGAAATACCCTGGATAGGTCATCAGTCCATCCAGGTCAGACACACAGACGAACACACATTCACACATTCACACTCACATCCAGGGGTAGTCTAGCATCTCCGGTTCATGAAATGTGCATGTCTTTGCATGTTTTTGAACTGTGGGAGGAAACTGGAGACCCCAGAGGAGACTCTGTGGCACCCAGCTGGGAATCTTATCCAAGTACAATTACAAAAGCTGCACATGCATGCATTTTTACACGCCGAGGGAATCCACCACAATCAATGCGTGACGAATGTGATGTAATAAATAAGTCTTTATTTCTCTGGGCAACAGCTGAACCCGACCAAAAGCTTCACAAACAAAAAAACACATATTTGGTAAGAAGGCCTGCAGTGTTTCAGAGATGACATTCATAACATTTGTGATTATAAATATTGTCCAGTGTACAAGAGTAGAAAAAACTATAGAAATATAACTGTACAAAATATACACATTGACCCATCATATGTATATGTATGTATATCTATATATACGTATATTTATATATATAGAGTCAGGTAGAAAAGTTTGGGCACCCCGGATGAAGTTACGTTGACTAACAAACAAGCTCACGTCCTCCACAGAAAACCTCCTTCTGCAGATTTAATGCACGTTTACTGTCTATTTGCTGGATTTATAACAAAAAAAACATCAAAAGAGCTCTGTGCCAAAGTTATAGCATACCTCATAGTTTATGTTTTTCACTATGTTAAACCCAGCAAATAAATAAATCATGTGCTACAATTTGCAGAAAAAATACCATATTTAAGGTCCCTGTAGAAGATGTGTTCTCATTTTATTTAGAATATCAACAGAAAACGTCAGTAGAACGGGGGTGTTCAGACTTTTGCATATGACTGTGTATATACCATCTCCGCCGGAACAAAACCTTGTAAGTCCATTTTTATCCATTTTGTGAGTGGATGTGTGTTTTTAGCATTTATGGACACCAGCTGTCTTTTACATTGTGTTAAAAGTTCATGACAAATGGACCAATAGAAACACTCCAGAATGACTTTAAATAAAATCTTGTTGCTGTAACTTTCATTGGGAATTACTGTCTTTTTTCTCCTTAAAAAAAAAAATACTTTTTTAGGTGCAGCACATTTTACCCCCCAATAAATAAATAAATAAATAAATAGACTGATAGATAAAAAGATAGATCATTAAATAAATAAATAAACAAATAAATAAGTAGTATTTGATCTAGTAGTAATTGTAAATTGTGATTATAAATGTTATGTACATATTTTAATACAGATAAAAACATTGTTTTTTACAGAAAGGATTTAATTTTCCAATGAGAAAATTAATTCATTATAATCATATATGCATATATTATTACACATAAAATAACCTGTGAAATTATAGCTATAAACATATTATTTTAATTTCCACGACTGGATATATGTAATAATCTTCCACATGATTAATTTCTTACAATATCATCAAATGCTGAAAAAAAATGCTGATAATACTTTATCATTTGTGAACATTTGATGTTCTCAGATTAGACGCCCCCATGGCGAACAGCTCTTTAATCTCTGCCTTGTCCCTTTTTTCTCCTCTTTTTTTTCCTATCATTTTCAACAGTGCTCCGTGGATTTTTTTTCCTTTTCTTCACCACGTAAAGCGCATATAGAGTACTCAGGGCCAAACAGCGCCCCAGCAGCAACAGGTTTGGCCTTTCTCTGCCTTCCTGCCCACCTTCCGTCTCCGCCGGCGGCGTACCAGTCCCACCCTCCACCCTGAGGGAACCAAAACCGACGGCTTTGTCTCATGAAGGGGTCGTCCTACAGCAGGACATGAATCATGCATGAGGGACCTGTACTGCTGGAACTCTCTAAAAGAGGAGTTTCACAAAGGGCGCACTCTAAAATAAACAGTGAAGACTCCAAATGACTGTTTTTACCCATGAATATGAAACGACAGCGTGCTGTCAATGATGGCCAAATTCTGCTGCAAATGAGACGAGCGTGAGAGCGAGGACGCGTGATATGCACCTCAATTAGAGCCGATGGTAGATGGAGATCATTAATGGAGCTGCTGCCGCTGCGGGCTTTTTTGGTCTAATTTGCAGGAACTTGAATTATTTGTTAATTATCAAAGGCGTGAATCATTCCCCGTATGGAAAACATTACATACAAACTATGCCTGGCTGACAGGGTGGACTGGAATATTTCTGCACGGGGGGAACCTGTGGCATTGCAATGTCGGTAAAAAAACACTATGAGATGATGTTTTGTGTAATTAAGTCTTTTTTGGGTTATTTTTGAGATGCCTCAGATAGACCCGAGCCCCCAGAGCCCCAGACTGACACCCATGAATGAATCTGTGGTGGTAACATCACAGTAACACCTACTCTCTTCATTTAGAGCCATTCAGCTTAGGACATCCCAGCCTGGACAAGACTAATGGAATGAAGGAACACACACAGACACACAAGCACATACACACACATGCACATACACACACGCACGCACGCACACACGCACAAACATAGAGAGTAAAAGAGTGAAACATTTGAATCATTCACACACACATTCATGCGCAATGGGAGAGGGGGGAGGGAGAGAGCATTTCACTTTCACACACACACACACACACACACACACACACACACACACACACACACACACACACACACATACACTCTGAAGGAGGTGGGAAGTGGTAACACACTCATATACACACACACACACACACACACTCAGATGGACATAGATGTGAACTCACACGCATGTCCACACACACACATGCATGCACACAAGGACTGGGGGAGTGTAACAATTAAATCATTCACACACATATGCACACAAAAGAGTAAGAGGTGAGGGAGTGGGTGTTTAATCTAGTGGGTCATTTCAAAGAAGCACAAAATTCAACCCCCATGTAATTCATTCATTAATTAATAGCTGAATTAACAGTAAATCACTGCTGTTGTAGCGAAACCTAATATCCCCAAAACAGTACATTTACAGGGAAAGTGAAACACCTATGAAACTTCAATGCATGTTACTGTAACGAGATTTTTAAAGATATTTTGGAGCATTTCCACTACTCTCACACAGTGCGAAGGGCAGCTGATGTTTTCAAACGCTGTGAAAAGAAAAGAAAAAAAAGAGGGAAAAAATGGAGTTACGAGGTTTACTCATCACAGCAGCAAAATGTCAGTAAGATCATTTTCCCATCCGGCAACAGCGTCGGTAATGAAATCTGGGCCCGGATCCTGAACCTCTTCAGCGTTAAACAGCGATCAGCCAGAGAACACAGAGTAGATCTCTAATGCAGCACTTATTTCTGAAATATAAATAACATTCTGCCTTCAGGACGGATCACAGCGTGAAGTAAGGAGAGAGCCTGGGTGTGAATACTGGATCCAGGGTGGTGCAGGTCAGCGCATGCATGTACAAGCTAAAGTACATGTACACACAATATCTGAGCAGGGCTTTAAAAAAAAAAAACAGTAATGGCAGCAATTACTTTGAAATTACAAACGTTTGCATATCGTGTGCAGAGAGGAGGCCACCGACATGAGGCGAAGATGGTCATGCGAACCAGCCGGCGTAATGCATCATGAAGAGAACGGATGATGTGCAAGGACGCTAAGCAAGCGGATGGACACCCAAGTCGCAGAGCAGTGGAGAGCGAGCATGGCATTAGGGGGCACTTCGGATTCTCTGATGACTCAGAGATCATTCCAAGAGTGAGCGAAGTGGAGGCAAGTCATCCAGTCTAGGTTTTAGGCATCCAGGAAAGAATGGCTTTTCTGCGGTAAGCGTGTTATCAGCCCCCTTTAGAAAGACCACAGCAAAGCCAATGGGCAGCTTTTCTGTCACATGTAATTGGTGATAAGGACTGGTGGACAGAGGACAGAGGAAAGGTTTGGGCTGTTGGAGTGAGAGGGGGGCAAAAAGTGGAGTCCATCACTGCTACAGCCTGTAAAAGGGAAGAGAGCAGACATAAACATGGTGAAAACATGAGAAATGCCACCCTTAAAGGGCCCATATCATGAAAACCTTTCTTAACTCAGGACTTTGATATAATATGTAAATGTCAAGGTGTCAAAACATACAGTTCACTCCCCAAGTCCCTGTTAAAAACCTAAATGCACTTTTCCACAGGTCTACAGGAACCGTTCTGTACCTAAACTGTAATGTGAGGGCACAGAACTTACAGCATGTTTCGATTTTCCAGTGTAAGCAGTTCCAAGCAGTTCCAAGTTTTTCTGTCAGAACTGCTTTTGTTATGGTCATTTATTGCTTATTTTTACATTTTTTTTCTATTCATTCTTTGGCCATGCAACAAAAACCCAACCCAGATAACCTGTTAGCAATGACCTGGATCACCTTCGCATTTCTCACAGCATTAAAGATAAATTTGTTATGGAAAACTCCCACTGAAACAGTCACGCTTGTACTTTATTGACTTCCCAGGTGTTACTTTGTATCTGAAGTGTTTTTTTGCGCAGACCTATGTTTCTAATGTTTTCACCAATCAGAAAGCTCAGCCACAGCTTGCTTCCGGCACTGCTGTCGAGCAGCACAGGTTCGACTCGGGTACGAGTCGCTTTATTTGTAATGGAAAAGCGTTTGTACGGCGCGGTTCCTCGTGCCAGTGAAAAAGCACTATAAGCTGCAGAAACAGGCCGTTATGAATTCATTGTTTTTATGATGTCACAAAAAACAACACATTTACATACATGCACCTACCGGAATTATTGGACAAGGCACAAGGCAGTGCAGCCGGAGCTGATTTACTAGTCTTAAAGGCACAGCAGCCATAACAGCCAATTTAATTTGAAAGAACCGGTTGGGAAATGGTTATTTTAAAACCATTTTTGGTACACAATCCCAGACAAACATCATATGTGGAGCTATAGGAGTGGTTGAGCTGTAACTAATAGTCTAGACCTGCATAAACCCTAGTTCTCGAGGAACTGCAGGACTCTCAGCTTTGGTTAGTGTACGATGTCAAACACAACTCACTCGAAAGACCTGAACGCTGAGTCAGCATTTACCATTTACTCGCTGTCAGTGGTGGAGTGACCTGCTGCTTCGTACTATACAGCTCCTTCACTACTTGTGTGTATTTTTTTTTTCCTCCTCTCTCTCTCACTCTCTCTCTCTCTCAGCCACTCTCTCGCTCTCTCTTGATCTTGACTAATGACTAATAGCTTGGAAAAGTGTGTAGGTGCCTCTCAACAGGCAAGGAAAAGCCCACACACTTCAGGGACGCCTCTGTGACTTTTAGACTCGCTGTTTGAGCAACGTAATTGGTTCGAAAATCCGCCCTCGCATACAAGGAGCGCAGACGCATCGATACCACCAGATCAAAGGAGGCAGAGCAAATTCCCTTCATAAACTCGCTTCACCTTCCAAAATCAACACACATTACATTTTTTAAAATAAAAGTTACTAGAACCATCTGTTGAAGGGTTCTTTATGGCTGTGGTTCTCAAACCTGTCCTCAGGGAACCCCAGATGGTCCACATTTTTGCTCAGTCACTACTGGCACTTTTCCACTGGCACCAGGACCGTGTCGTACCGTGAACAAATGTTTTTCCATTACAAATAAAGCGAGACGGACCCAAGCTGTCTGGGAAAAAACCAACAACAATGGAGACACAAACTAAAAACTGGGAAGTTGATGAAGTACAAGCTCTACTGTCTGTCTGGGCTTAAGATACTGTAAATTTCAGTGGGAGTTTTCTTCGACAGTAACACATTTATCTTTAATGCTGTGAGAAACATGAAGGTGATCCAGGACATCACCGGGTTTGTTTTTCATCACACGGACAAATAATGATGAGAAAAAAATAGAAACTCAAACAAGACTATAAATAATAAAAGACCACAATGACAAAAGCAGCTCTGACAGAAAAAAAATTCCACTGGTTCGACTCCATGGACACGGTTTTGGGATGACTGGCAATAAACTGTGTGGAGAGAACTGAGTCAGAAACTACTGCACTGAGATACACTGGAAAGTAAAAGCGTGCTGTAAGTTCAGTGTCATCGCAGTACAGTTTAGGTAAAGCATGGTTCATGTATCCTTATGGAAACGTGCCTTGTGTGTAATAATCTGGACCTTCTGAGGGCCCTGAGGACCAGTTTGAGAACCATCACTATCGGGGAATCATTGGTGGTTCTTTTATGATATTGGTTCTCAATCCCAATCCTTGTGACCTCACACTAAGCACATTTCGTTTTTTCTCGTCTAGCACATCTGACTTACGTATTAAGTTGGATCCGTAACCTGCGTAAAGAGAAACCCACCCTCTACTGAAAGATGGAACAGTAGTAACAAAGTCTCAGTTCAGTTTACCTTTACACATGCTTTTGAAAATCTTGTCCCGCTCATTCAGTTCGACACAATCAGAACATGTGAGAAATCAAATGTGGAAAGAAAAGAGAGAAAGTTGAGAATGGAATAATCAAAAGATCAGCATGAAGCCTCGTGTCCCAAACATCAGACAATATACTCAAAGAAACCCAGCTGTCTTTCTTTGACGGCTGTTTTCAAGACGTGATAAAGGTCGTTTTTGGGACTTGGATACCGATAAATATATACATATATACACAATAAGACTGTAGGCCACAGCAATAAGAAAATGCAAGAAGAAAATGTATAAGCATATTTCAGGAAAAGGCTTTAATTTGGTGATTAGGAAAAATAAAGCAGGTGAATGTTGGGTTTATTGTGAAAGCAAGGCAAATAATCTAAAAATGCAGGAATACAAATTAGAGATGAACATGAGAGAACTATTCTTGATTTCTAATGCAATAAATCATTCGGAATCCCTTCCTAAACACAACTATTTTGGCCTTCATCATAATGTGTATTAATCTGACATGATGGTTTTCCCATCTGGTCTCAGTTACACTCTATTAGCTTGTTCCAGCTCCAGATCCCTCGTACTCATGAGAGATCTGGAGAGGGATTGATACATGTGTGTTAACTGGAACACACCTCTGGTCTCCAGCACCACTTCATTGTCTGCTTGGATCTAGGAAAACTTCTACTTTTGATTGACAGCCAAGTATTTGAGCTGTCTTGATGTGAAATGGCGTGCTTGTGCTGTTTATGTAATAATAAGAATTGAATATACCTTTTCTGTGCTCTGACCTGTGGAAAAGATCCACGTCTCGCCCAAAAATAAACAATAAAAGAGATTTTTCTGCCTAATCTCTGTTTGCCACATTTATATTGTACAGACAATAATCTAGATGATTTTTCTGTACTTTGTGAAAGAAAGTCATCATTAATATGGAATTCACCACACTAGCTTCTGTTATTACTATTTTTTAAGTCAACATGTTTTCTTCACTAATCTGGAGAAAATGTGTCAAAATCATTGTTCATAGTAAGAAACTGTACAGGGGAATATAAAGACTAGCTTGAAAAACTGAATAAATTTAATCAGAATGGACCCCATCTCATTGTTCACATTAAGCACAATCCTCCGTGTTGTGTCATTCAAAAAACATCATCTTGACTATGTCATCTTGTACAAAAGGTATGGAAAAATAATATTAACCAATAATATCACAGCATGTTTAGCATCTCCCACCCGTCACCTATTATCACTGAGTGAAAACACCAGTCTGTACCTCTGTTCCCAGCTACATGTGCATGTATCTCAGCTATGCTTGGTTAGTCTGCTGCAGATTACCCTCCACTGCTCTGTCTTTCTCCTCACCGCATTTAGTTTCTCACTTTTTCTTTCTGTTTTTGGAGCGTTTTTTTTAAATAGTCGCTTTTCTGTAATTTTAGCTATTTTATGCGGCAGCCACTTTTAATATTAACACAAGCAAATTTGTTCAAGGTTTGGCATTATTTGCGCTGTTTTACAAAGTTTTCCTATCATGCTATGAGTCGACAAAAGATGCTTACATAAACATAGTGGCCTAGAGGGTAAAACACTTGCCTGTGAACCCGATGACACACAAAGTTCAAACCCCCATTTTTTACCACTGTGTCCTTGAGCCAGACACTTAACTCTCAGTGTCTCCAGGGGGACTGTCCCTGTAACTAATGACTGTCAGAATGTCCCTGTAACTAATGACTGTCAGACTGTCCCTGTAACTAATGACTGTAAGACTGTCTCTGTAACTAATGACTGTAAGACTGTCCCTGTAACTAATGAC
>JBBJLS010000041.1:4089086-4102147 GCA_037577275.1 Bryconaethiops microstoma
AGTTAGTTCGGGGGTGCCAAAACCCCCCCCCCCCCCCCCCCCACACACACACACACTTTTCAAAATAATTTGTTTGCCCCACCCAATAATTTGTTTGCCCCAATAGTTGCCTGGGTGGGTCCAAGGTAATTAAGAAAGAGCACCTTAATAAGAGCACACTTGTTGAACTGTATGTCCAAGCCAAGTACTATTTAGTAACCTAGCACTGGAACATGTATATTGGGGCAGACAATGCATGAAACTTTGCAGTGGGTCTCTAGGACAGGAGGAGTAAAACTATTACATAGAACATGGTCCCATGTTTAACAGGCATTTTTTTGGCAGATTGCTGGACTGCTTAAAGACAATGAGAAGATTCAGACCAACCCCACTGCTGCACCCAGTGAGGAAGACTCCGAAATTAAGAAAATCAAGAAAGTAAGAGTTCTGGCTCAGCACCTCAAAGAACGTCATGCATCTATGCAGTGTATTCTCAGAGGCCGGTTTAGTAATTTGAGTTCTGGGGGTTTTCCCTTGCAATAGCAAGCTGGTTGATGTTAGTTTTATCCAGATCTATGATCAAAATTATCTTGCTCCATCCATGATCATAAACAAAGCATAAACAAAGCATGTTTCTCAGTTTGTTGGATTTTCAAGACACATTTGAAAAAGAAATAGTCAATCTGCTCAAAGCACACACCAAATCACAGCCTCAGACAAAACTTGGTTAGATTTATGTTGACTCCACTTCATTACCTCATGAGTTGCAAGGCAAAATAAATACATATATCAAGAGATTCAAGATTCAAAGCGTTTATTGTCATATGTACAGAAAAAAAAGTGGCATTTTCTCTGTGCAATGAAATTCTTTCTTTGCTGTCCACACACAAATGCCAAGTTAGGCATTTGTGTGTCACATTATTTAATCAGTCACATTATCAGTCACAATCAGTCACATTATTAAAACCATTGACAGGTGAAGTGAATAGCACCACTTATCTGGCTACAGTGGCCCCTGTCTAGGGGTGGGATATATTAGGCAGCAAGTGAACAGTCATTTCTTGAAGTTCATACATTGGAAGCAGGAACAATGAACAACGTAATGATCTGAGCAACTTTGACAAGGACCAAACTGTGACGGCTAGATGGGTCAGAGTATCTCTAAAACAATATGTCTAGAGGGCTGTTCCTTGCATGCAGTCGTTAGTACCTACCAAAGGTGGCCCAAGGAAAGACAACTGGTGAACTAGCAACAGGGTCCCGGACAGTCAAGCCTCACTGATGCACATGGGGAGGAAAGGCTAGATGGTCTGACCCAGTCCCACAGAATGGCTACTTTAGCATCACTCTCTGAAAAAAAAGAGGCTGGCTGGGACATAAAGATGTTAGAACTCACAGTGTATCACAGCTTGTTCCATATGGGACCCCCAGATTTCAATGTATCTGTGGAATATGTTGGACAAACCACTCTGATCCACGGAGGCCACACCTCTAAACTGACAGATTTTTACTGCTAAAGTTTTAGTGCCAAATACCACAGCACACAGTACAGTCCATGCCCCAATGGATCTTAGCATTTTTGCAATACAACATTTGGCAGGTGAGTTTAATTTTATGGCTGAAGTTTAGCAAATAACTTTTTCAAAGCTTTCATTCTTGCATTAGCCCAAACACCCAATGTGTGACCGATCAACAAAATAAGTTTTTTCAAAGAATCAGTATTTGCGGTCATGTTCACATGTCCCAGGTTTCGATATATTAGAATAATAATAAAAAGAATGAAAACTGAACTGAAATAGAATGACAGAATATTGTGTAGTTTTGTAAATGTGTACCACTGTTACTAAGACATCTTATTCATATATTCAGATATTTCAATATATCTAACTTGAGCAGGACAGATACTCATTTCTTGGTGGATTTCTGGACATGCAGATTAGTGTGACCATTTAGATTAAGATGGACAGTGCAAGCTTTTAAAATACTTAGCAAAATATTTGAACTAAATTGCATGCAAGTTAAGCCATCCCACGTGATACCTTTCAGCCAATCAAGTACGTTTGTTCCAAGTGGTAAACATTGCGACTCTACAGGGCAGACAGATGAGAGAGTTGGAGGCAAGGCAAACGGGGGAAAAGACGATAGAAAGAAATAGAAAGATAGCGATAAATGAGCCAACAAAGGGAGAGATACAGACAACTGAGTGAGAGAAAGGGAGAGATAC
The DNA here is from genome assembly GCA_037577275.1 of Bryconaethiops microstoma. Taxonomy (NCBI): domain Eukaryota; kingdom Metazoa; phylum Chordata; class Actinopteri; order Characiformes; family Alestidae; genus Bryconaethiops; species Bryconaethiops microstoma. The sequence continues at coordinate 4,091,290 of JBBJLS010000041.1, forward strand.
AGACGACTGAGCGAGAGAAAGGGAGAGATACAGACGACTGTGTGAGAAAAATGTTGATACAGACGGAGTTGTGGGGGAGTAGTTGAATATAAGAGGGAAGAAAGTGAGCATTTAAAACTGTTCAGCTGTTAAGATGTGTTGAGGTTTATTTTCTGTAAAATTGGTTGAGACTGTCGAGTCAAAATATGACACAGAAAAGTGGAAATTCTAGCTTTGACAACAAATATCGTCAAAATGTTTTTGAATTGTACTGAATTAACTTGATTTGACAGTCAGGTATTGATTACATGCAATGTTGATTTTTCTTTTCTCCCTTAATAATAAAATCCTTCACTTAACGCATTTTGGGTTTACTTGGGTTGTCTTTGACTAATATTTAAATTTGTTCGATGATCTGACACATTTAAGTGTGACAAACATGGACTAAAATATGACCAAGATTTAAGACTCAGCCTCACTCAACCTATTCCAGGAAAACCTTTGTTAAGGGCTCCCCGCCAACACCCAATGATGAACTCAACAGTGCACTTTGGTATAACAACAGGACTGAATATCCTACGGCCACTCTATGAACAAAAGGGTGAAGAAAAACAGCCTGGAGATCTCATTAATGGACTATAAGGAGGAGAACAAACCAAGCACATCCTTTAGTCCTGAAGTGAACTCACTCGGGCATGGATGTGTTTATTTAAACAAGCCAGAGATTATCTGAGACAAGCATAATGGACAAGTGGAACAGCTTAAGACCTCTGACTGCTGTTTTCTGGCAAATGCGGCTCATCAGAAAAGAGCTTCGCAAAGTAGAAAATAAGTTTCCTCACCCAATTAAACTATTTACTCAACATGGGAAGATATCCTAAACCTCCAGGGGGACGATGGGCAGACGGTGGGCCAAGGTTTTGGGATGGAAGCTAAGAGAAATCTCACCCAGCATGCAAGAACCCGGCACATCATACACACACTCTGAACATACGACAGGCAATAAATGGAAGGTGAAAGGCTGTATGTGACCATACGCTCAACTAGCAGAGCATTATGAAATGGTATATAGCACCATAAAACAGGTATGGGACAAATATTTGGTAGCTTCTCTTTCTGACTATTTGGGGGAGGTAATTTTGGAAAAGGCTCAAAGAAATTTTCACCGATGGATGAGATCTTGCCGGAGACAACATATAGAAGGAATCTCTACCCTGGTTCTGGGCCCCTGTCATTCTTGGCTGGCCAAAGATAAAAACACACACTTGCAGGGGCTCTGATGATTGTTTATGTTACACACAGGGGTGTGACGATTCATCAAATAACACAGGTTCAAAGGCTTACTTTTTAAAGCAAGATCACTGTTGAAACATGAGAAACTGACAGAGACAAACACCATCTGGCTGGTACGATGGAGAATGGACATTACTTCCGTGTCGAGTTGGGTTTAAATAGTGAAGAGAAATGCGAGACAGGTGAGGCTGATGAGGGAGCTACCATGATGAAAGAGACCACAGGGGAGGGAAAACGGTGCCCAGGCTCAGTACTCAGGCAACTGAGACATGCATGGGATTTCACGGAGCCAGCCGTGACATCCCTCTACTGTACCTTAAGATAGCAAACATAGCAATAGGAAGAATTCCCTATGTTCCAAACCATACAGGTCTCCAGGGGGCAGTAGTGCTTGTACTTCATCGACTTTCCAGTTGTTTGTTTGTATCTCTGCTGTTATTTTTTGGGCTGACAGAAAAACAGTGTCCTCTTTCGATGTTGTGATGACATTTTGACCAATCAGAAAGCAGTGATGCAGTCAGCTCAGCTGCGGCCTGCTTTTGGTCCTGCCGTCAAGCAGCTCAGGTTTGGCGCAGGCACGCGTCTCTTTGTTTGTAATGGAAAAACGTTTATTCGCAGTATGGCACAGTTCCTTGTGCCAATGGAAAAGTGTGATTAGGGTCTCACATGGGAACAAGAAAGAGTGAATTTGTTGTGTTCTAAGGGGAACTAAGAAGAGTATGTGTGGGTGGGGGGGGGGGGGGGGGTGTACTGATGATTCAGTTGTGATTTAACAGAATTGCAGCCAATGCTGTTAGTCAAGAATGTGCAGGCATAACGAAGAACAACCGCAGAATGAAACAAAAAAAGACTACACAATCTGTCAAAAGAAGAGGGTGTTTGGACATGCAGAACAATGACTTTTGGAAATGGTGTCCATATTCTACTACCTTAGTGCACATTTGTTTGAATTATGATTACCCACACAAATGTATCACAGACCTACAAACAACATCTGGGACAGTAACACCTAATGTTTCAGAGGAGCTTTTCAGAATGTGAAGTACTCAACTCAAAAAATATCCCAATTACAAGTATAAAAAAAAACCTTGTGAGAAAGTGGTAGACATCAATAAAAGTTTCAACTCATTGAGATGACACAATGGGCCATATGGAACTAAACTGTAAGGGTAAATCTCGAAAAGTACCAAAGATATTTTTTACAGCCCGGCAAAAAAATTTTTATTCATATTCTACCTGTCACACTCATATTTATCTCTCAGGTTTGGCAGAAATAAGACACCTGAGTGTCTATTTGCATGCACAACAAGTGCATGACCTGCTCTTTGGGTCTCTACAAGGACTAAAAGAACCTGTGAAAAAGTAGACCATGCAGAATACATAAGAAATCAGTGAAGGATGGAGCATAATGAACTTTCCGTTGTGTCACTAACAACTGGAAAAGTACTGGGACACTCAATATTGAAAAGAGACTAATTGCCAGTACAGGTTTTAGTTCAGTAGTCTAGTTTGGTTCAGAGGTGGACTTCTTGTTCTGGAATTACGGATGGCCCGAACAGGCTAATATATAATAATAAGATTTTCTCCAATTAATTTTAGACCATTTCTATTGGTCCAGTTATGAATTCTTAGTACATTTAAAGTAAAGAAATAAAAAAATGGAAAAACAACATCAATGATATAAATCAATATGACACTGCTATTGGTCATTTTTAAGAAGGTGAAAAAAGTCAACAATGGGGTTGACATTCAACACTCTACAAAACCAAAGCAACAGATTTTTTCTGTCCGCAGACTTTCCCGTCCAGTGAATGAATATAAAATATGATGCTGTTCCGGCTTATTCTGAAATAGGTGAAGAAATGCATAAATATGAGTTGACATTCAACATTTTAGCCTCCTTGTGTTTTTTTTCCCCAAACTGGCTAGATTGTGAAATCAAAACCATAAAAAAAAACACCAAAACTGTCACTTTATAAATACTTATTATTATTTAATGATAAGAGTTATAATTCATTCAGTTACCCAGACTTAGTTAACACACTTACTTGCAGGTTTTGCACTTTAGGCCAAATAACATTCCTTTCCCGCAGACTATACAGGTCTGTGACATCCAGTACTTGGTGGAAAATCTGCAAAGACACAAATCACAAATTGATTTTTAGGAAAGTTACATCAAAAATCACACATGATGTTTCAGAACAGCTTTATCTCTGAGATTCTTTAAGAGTGGGACATCATTCTCAATCTGTTTCTGAAGACGGACAAATAATGAGCGCACTTCAGTCGAAAAGATTTGTTTCGACCTTTTGACTGCAATTCCAAGCCTCCTGCAATGAAAGAGACAACCGTGTCAAAGCACCAGTCGTATTTACCCAATAACCTTTTCATTGAGAGACAGGCTGTACGCAAAGATAGGTGCTCTTCTTCTAATATTCAATACAGTGTAATGTAATTGTGACTCAGCATCTCTCAATCTCTCCTAAACGTCCAGCTGAGCTTCTGTGACTGACAAACGTTCAACGGGACAAAAGCCATATGGTTACATCAAAGCAGAGAGATGGTCATCACTCAAAAGACATACGAGGCTTATAGATCTATGGCTCTCTGTCTGTCAGTCTGTCTGTCTTGCTCTCTATTTCCATCTATTATCTGCAGCCATATTACCTGCAGTAAAAAAGGCCATTGAGCTCTAGCAGTGGAGTTTCTTTGGCAAGAGCTGGTGCAGACAGCTAATGGAATATGACTAATAGGCTCTGACAGAATCGAAATGTCTTCATTTAGGCTGGGGTGCATTGTGTCGTAAAAACGAAGGCAGATCCATGCCGCCCACACTTAGATCAGATTAAACAGTTGAAAGTTGACTGAAGCACCCTCTTTTTTTTTCTCATCTGAGATTTTGGTTTTAAAAAACAATCATGCAGTTAGTCACAGAGGTCAGCAAAGACGGCTGGTTGGAGACGTCTTCATATCTATAGAGATTAGAATCCAATCCAGCATCCCTGAGAGAAGGCTACAAGGAACCAATTTGTTTTCTGCATAAAACCACATTTTATTAAATGACCGCTATGATCCCAAAAGCAAAATGACCAAATATTTGTATAAGACATTCCTATTTAGTGACTGGGGCTCCACTGGATGAACTCCAGCGCAAGCTAATGGAAGGTCAAGTGTCCACATAAACAGGCCACTCTTGGATACGCCTGTGAAAACAGCCATGGAAAGTAATTCTTTCATTTCATGCGCTCTGTCTGGAAACTCATCAACCAAACAGTTTCACATTTTGTTTGCCGCCCAATAAACATTCACTGATAGGAAAGAGTGTTTAGGCTAAATGACAGCATTCCGTCAGGTAAACAGACCAATTTCACTTCAGAAAAATAAAGAATATTCACTAAGACCATGAAACCCTTACGCCCATTCAGAGATAAATCATTGACCAGGGTTCGACTGGCTGATTATTGGGTTTGATATTCAACATTTTTATAACTGTTGCTATTTTTATCTTATTGCCAGTGAAATAAATTACATAATTAAATTAAACAATGTTCTTCTGTGACTCTGATGGAGGCTTTTACTTCCGCATCCCCAGTGAGTGGCAGCCTGTTACGGCTGCTCTGCTCATTTCTGAGCTTCTTCTACCTTTTTCTATTTTTCATTCTCTTTAGTTTTTTATTTAATTTTTGTAACTTAAAAAATTCAGACACCATGCATTACCGTTTCATGTTAGTTTTGGCCATTTCTGTTAGGTATTTTTTACTTTTTTTGCCCGTGTTTGGAAACCCAGCACGGTCTCCTTTATTTATTCTCGAGAGGAGCTATTGGCTGCAGCTGTGCTGCTGGCGGACAGACCCAACACCCCCAGCGAGCTGAGAAGGAAGATTGAATTTCGGCAATGTAGCATCATAATGCTAACAGAGACCTGGCTAACACCGCTAACTCCAGACACGAACATGATGGTGTCTGGATTCCAGCTGCTGCAGGCAGACAGGACAAGGGAGAGCGGTGAGAGATAAGAAGGAGGACTGGCAGTGTTTGTGAACGACAGATGTTTGTAAAATCACAATGGTACATCATTGTGAAAGAACAACTTTGTAGCAGAGACATTGAGCTGTTAGCCATTAGCAAGTGACCATACTACCTCCCCACCTCCCCTTGGCCAATGTGGAGGCAGCCTGTGACTCTCTCCACTCTGTAGTCAGCAGACTACAAACACAATTTTCACAAGCCCTTTTTTTAATATCAGGTTACTTTAACCATGCATACCTCTCCCTACCCTGGGAAGATCAGATCACAAACTGGTGCACCTTGTCCCTGTATATGAGCCCTTAGAGAGTTGAAAAGACTGGTCAGGGATGGAAAAGACAGCTATAGGCAGAGGATGGAGAACCAGCTGCAGCAGAACAATGTCAGCGGGGTCTGGAGAGGCCTTAAAATGATCTCAGGCCACAAAGAACAAAACTCTCTAGCGGTAGGGGACGTCAGGTGGGCAAATGTCCTGAACCACTTTTTCAACAGGTTTGATTCATTTGCCCCTGCCTCTCCACCCATACCGATGCAGTCCCCAACATCAGCTACAGACACCTCGACCCCCACCTCGGTTCCACACCTCTACACCTCACACCGCTTCCACACTCTTTGCTCACTGCTCCTCCCCCCAAACCACAGCTTCCAGCATACCTCCAGCACATGGCTCCAGCCTGTCTATTACAGCCATCCAGGTTTGGAGGGAACTGAGGAGGATCAAAGCCAGAAAGGCAGCGGGTCCAGATGGCATCAGCTCAAGGGTTGTCAGGTCCTGTGAAGATCAACTGTGTGCAGTAATGATGCACATCTTCAACCTGAGCCTGAAGCTGTGGAGAGAACCACAACTTTGGAGAACCTCTTGTGTGGTACCAGTGCCGAAGACCCCACATCCAAAGCTACAGGTCGGTGGCTCTGACATCCCACCTGATGAAGACCCTGGAGCAGCTTCGGCCCATGGTCATGTTCTTTGATTTCTCCAGTGCCTTCAACAGCATCCTTTCCACAATACTGAGGGACAAGCTGTGGACCATCACCCTGCCACATGGATCCTGGACTACCTCACAAACCGACCAAAGTACGTGAGAACCCAGGGCTGTGTGTCGGACAGGGTCGTCTGCAGTACAAGGGCCCCACAGGGAATGGTTCTGGCACCGTTCCTCTTCACCATCTACACTGCAGACTTCTCCTACAACTCCATCAACTGCTTCCTGCAGAAGTTCTCTGATGACTCTGCAATAGTCAGTCTCATCACTGATGGGGATGACAAGGAGTACAGAGAACTGACCCGGGACTTTGGGGACTTTGTGGACTGGTGCCAGCAGAACTGCCTCCAGATCAACACTGGAAAAACCAAGGAGCTGGTGGAGGCTCAGGTCTTTTGGAGTGCAGGGGTCACTGCTGAGGACCTTTTATGACTCTGTGGTGGCATCAGCCATCTTTTATGGTGTGGTCTGCTGGGGCAGCAGCATCTCGGCTGGGGACAGAAAGAGACTATACAGTGCAATCTTTGGGTGGAATATTATTTTTATTATTACTGGGCAAAATGTGCAATTTTTAGATGTTGTGTGTAACTCTGCACACACACATTCACACATCCAAACACCACGGACCGATAAGTGGAGGTTTCTCTGGTGTGCAATATTTCTCTCATTTTTCTGGTTCATTGTTACTGTTTTTTCACTTTTTTTGCTGTCCACTTTTTGCTGTAGCAACAGAAATTTCTCACTTGTGGAACTATTAAAGTCTTATCGTTTAAATCTCAAATTCTGTAGTCACCACTCTGTGGTCTAGAGCAGTAATTCAGAAACTGGCCCTGGAGGACCCATTCCCTTGCATGTTTTATTGGTTTCCTTGATCCCAACACATGGTCCAACAAATCAGCTAATTCCCCATCAGTTCTTGAGTTGAAGGTGTGTAAACATAAAAATGTGCAGAGTAGAGAGTTCTCCATGACTGGTGTGGTAACCACTGGTCTAGAGCACTGGACTACTGAAAGACATTTTAAACGTGAAGTGAAATGACAGAAATAACTCATATCTAATCCTGGGGGTCTGCTAAACGACACTTATTTGCTCTCTATTCCTTTCTGCAAACGTCAGATTTCTCAATGCCACGCCAGGTGTCCATTGCTTTACTGTGAGGTGCATGGCATTTAGAAGAGTCGCGGATTCAGTCCATGCGCAGACGGTCAAGGCAGTCAGACAACCACTCGCTTTAATTGGTCTGACATTTTTAACTACTCCACCACACACAGCCACACACACGAGTGGGCACATACACACACACACACACACACACACACACACACACACACACACACACACACACACACACACACACACACACACACATGAATAGACACAGTTATAATGCATAGTTTTACATAAATGAAAATTGTTATTATTTTGCCATTAACACATCCTGTACATTTCAATTTACAGACAGGCTTGTAGTCAATTTACATTCAGCAAAATGCTTGTCTGACAAAACTGAGTTCTCGCAAAACTCCCAAAATCTGTGACTGCCCATTATGGTCAAAGAGCTGTTAAGTCTACCGTGGTGGACTTCCAGTGCCTTTGATTAGTTCATAAAGTTTGTATCCCAACTGTTTAGAATACACACTGGAAAACTGTGTTGGTAATGAGGACAAAAGCCTCTTTTCAGTGAGATTCATTTAGAACTGTCACAATCATTACATTACATTCATTTGTCAGATGCTTTTATCCAAAGTGACTTATAATATGAGGAAACAAACCCACAGTTTCAAGACAGTGTGAGAACTAGAGGAGAGTTCTAAGTGATTTCTAAAATCTTTTTGTAGGGAGTGGCGCATGAAGATAGATGGTGCATCAGGAGAGGAGATGCTCTCTGAATAGATGAGTCTTCAAGAGGTTTTTGAAGATAGAAATGGATTCTCCTTTGTCCTAGTTGCTAAAACCCAATGTTTTGAAGATTATTTACCTACTTTCATCTGTCAACAACATCACCAATCCACATACCTGGAGAAGATTTGACCAAAAACCGACGTAAGTATCAGTATGGGGGTGCTAAGCACCTTTGCTTTGAGTGCGGCATGTTTAGTTCAGCCTCTTTCTTCATTGCTAGCAATGGCAGAAATTTTACTTGCGTGAAGTGTTAGTTAGTTTCATCTTTGACAGAGGTTTTTGAGTTAGAGGAGCACATCCAGACTTTAATTAGGGCTAGCAGGTGAGAATCAGGGTTGGCGGTAGAGTTAACATTTTAATCTCCATGAACTGACTTAGAGATAACATTGCAATCAGGGTTTCTGCAGGAACTTATAAAGCCATGTTCAGCAGTCTGAAAATTCTCTACAAGGGGGAGCTCTTCACATTCAAATTGCTTTTGTGCTCAGTACTGAAAGAGAGACACCAGCAGGATCTCATGAGTGCACGAAGGCTTTTGAATCGGAACACTTGGTGCATGAGATCTTGCTGATGTGGGTTTACTCTTTTCAATACATCTTCATGATATGCAATATCTGTCATGATATTTAGTAAACAGACAACAATTAGAGAGAATTAATATAATCGGTTTGAACAACAGATGTGGACCACTTGAGCGCTGATGGACGTCGCTCTGGATAAGACACATCAGCTAAACCGTAAATGTAAATGTAAATGTAATGTTTCATAACAAATTCGAACAGACACAATGTACTATAAGAACAGCAGTGCAGAAAATGGTATAAAATTACATCAATGTTTGGACAAATAATTTATGTTTTTTAATAATTTGAAAACACCACCCAGCCTTTACTTCATGTGAAATTTTCATTGTGTATCCTGAAGATGTCTTCAGATTTTCTTTTGTTCAAATCCACCCACTAGCTAGGATTTACCAATCAAATATTTCTACCAGTGCTCAGAATGCTTGGAGGGAAATGGCAGTTCTGTACCAGGTGTTTATATTGACTAGCCTCACGCTGAGTAATTGAGGAGAAGGAGCACCATCCTACTCAAACTGTGAACGTAAGCATAATTATGACTCTCAGGTGCAGAAGACTGTGGTATGACTTGTGGTCAAATTATATTCATTTTATACTTTTTTTTTTACATTTGGTTCAGCAACTGACAATACAACAGCAAGTGACTGCTAACAATGAGCCATTAAATAAACTCAAAATAAACTGCACAGAACTGCATCCAAAGGTCGGTGGGCTGGCCAGTTCATTAGGTTCATCATTTAATAAGCCTGTAACTAGACCGCGGAAGCACAAAAACTGAATTAGTTGCACCATTTGTGATTAGCATACAATTAACATGTTTGGAGGATGTTACCTGTGTTTAATGGAGTTGCCCAAGTCCCTGCGAGGGATCTGAGGGGACCAGCGAGGGACTGACAGGGTGTCTGGAGAGAAAAAGAGAAAGAGAGAGAGAAATAAAGAGAGAGAGACGTAAACAGTGAGAGAGAGAGAGAGATAGAGAGAGAAAAAAAGAGACAGAAATAAACAGAGAGAGAGAGAGAAAGACAAAGGGAGAGTGAGAGTTAAAAAATAATCAGTGTTTCTTTAGAACAGCCAAGAATGAATCCCAAAGAGCAAGAGGCAACAGACATTTTTAAATTCATGGTCCGAACCCTGCAATCCCAGAAAACACACCAATCAGATAAAAGCTAGTCATTTAAATGCACAGAAAATTACACAAACCAATTATACCCTCCATTTTAAATAGTACATCTGTCTCTGCATTTTTCATCTAAGCATAATGAATTAAAGTAGTTAATTACCAAATCATTGCAAAAAATGTCTAATAAAAAAGACAAAGGGCAAAACCCTTTTAACCTTTTAAAGGGATATGGTGGTGTACGCCATCAGCATCATTCTGCCATGCTAAAACGTTGCACTGTGTAAACAGGCAACAATTAGAGAGAATTATTATAATCGGTAGTCTGCTGTCATCGCTCAAATGGAGAAAACCCAATAATATCTGAATCGAGGCCAGTTAGACAATAATTGTGTTTGCGTCCTGCAGTCCTGTTAGTTCAAAAGGACATTCATCTAATTGAAAGACGGTCCCTGGCCAATTAGAGTCCATTTGTTTATGATTAAGACCCTGAAGACATGGGGCGAAGGCATGAGTCCACAATGAGCAAATAAACTTACACGTAGACATACACACAAAGAAACAACATTTAATAACAAATAAGTTGACAGGGATATTACTATTCCCACTCAAACATATTTATTACAGGAGCTACTTATGAGATTATATTCATAATAAGAAATTTAAACAAAACCATACTGATAGCATTCAAGGGCATTTCCTCCAATTTTTCAAAACGTCATTAAACAGTGAAGATATCTGCAAAGTTACTCAGAGTGGTTTGATATAAAATCCTCAACTAAAAAGGTACTTACGAAATCAGAATTGTTTACAGTGGTGGTGATAGGAACCAAACGTCTGAAGCATTAAATTAATCTAAAAGTTTCACATTGTTTTGACTAGAAATTACTATTAATAGGTATCCTGAGACATTGTTTAACCATTTCTGAGATGGTTTTGGTCTAAAACCACACACACACACACACACAAACACACAT
>JBBJLS010000041.1:4102247-4119886 GCA_037577275.1 Bryconaethiops microstoma
ACACACACACACACACACACACACACACACACACACACACACACACACACACACACACACACACACACACCCTTTCATAACACTCTTCACGCAAGGCTCATAAAGTAGCATTAGTGAACGCCACCACCTGCATGAGTGTGTTACACTGAGCAGAAGCTTCAAGCCGTTTTATAACTGGCCGTCCAACTGACCCGTCGCCGCTGTGGCGATGAAGCCTTGGGAGCCATTGGCCTTTCTACTGTATGCACGCATGTTGATGCTGATTTGCATGGCAAACGAGCTTTGTTAATTACCACCGCAGCACAGAGAGGCACTCTCTGAAAAGGGCAGATAGAGGGAGAGAGAGAGAGATTGAGAGAGAGAGAGAGATTGAGAGAAGCAGAGAAACAGAGAGAGAGATTGAGAGAGACAGAGAGAGAGAGAAACAGAGAAACAGAGAAACAGAGAGAGAGAGAGAGAGAGAAACAGAATGAGAGAGAGAGATTCAAGGCTTCACGAGTAATATCAGCCCACTCCACTCAAGTTTAAGAGGAGCAATAGTTTCAAGATTATTCTCAAAGAGAGAGAGAGAGAGAGAGAGAGAGAGAGAGAGAGAAAGAAATGAAGAAAGACAAGAGATGCAGAGAGATAGAGAGAAGAAAGATTAATGTTAAAGGAAAGAAAGTGAGAGAGAGAAAGAGGGAAGAGAGAAAAGAAAAAGAAAAGAAAGATCAAGAGGGAGGAGCAAGAAAAATTGGGAAACAGAAAGAAAGAAAGTAAGAAAGCGTGAGGACAGATAGAGATAAAAAGAAAAAGAGAGAAAGAAAGGAGGAATAAAGTGATGCAGAGAGACAGAGAGATGAGAGATGTTATAAAGGAAAGAGAGAGAGAGAGAGAGAGAAAGAGGGAAGAGAGAAAACGAGAGAGAGAGAGAGAGAGAGAGAGAGAGACAGAAATGGCTCTTAAGGTGTACAAGATGCCCCTTGTTGTTGTGATAAAAAGTTATGAAATAATCATTTTTTAAAAACATCATTAACCTTAATGTAACAGGGTTATATTCCAGGTCATTTAGGATCATTTCTATTGGTTCATTCATTATGAAGCATCCACGCAGTACAAACAGACCTGTTTTCAAATGTTGAGAAAAAAAAGCAAAAAAAAGTTTTGTTTAATGTTACTTATATTTTTTGCATTGTCTTTAATTTCCCCCACTCATTTAGCCATATCCAGTTTCATCCACTACCAGTGTTGGTGGACAGTTCAACACGCTTGGAGTAGAACACTAACTGTCAAGTCTGCATCACATGAGTGATGGTTTGAGAGGGAGGCTAATTGTGTTTCACTGGATTATCAGTCACAGATGATCATGTGGCATCACCGCATCGTCCTGATGATGCTCAGACAGTTGATTAAGACTTGACTGGTATTAATATCTCTTTACTTTGTCGTCACATAAAACACACACGAGAAAACACATACGCTTGAGTTCACAGCATACGCAAACACATATACGTACACACACAGACGCCGACAGAGTTGCTGATTCAGTCGAGACGAAAATGAAAAAGCTCTATTATCTCCCACTGTTCCTCCTCCGACACCGCAAACCTGTCCCAGACAATACAACACCTATCAAGCATTCCATAATTCAAAAGCTCTGAAAATACATCCCTGCACAAAACACACACACACACACACACACACACAGACAGACAGACATCTCTAAAAACCTGCAATGAAGAGAAGAGCAATCCACCAACGGGCAAGAACCTTTCAGCAGAACAACATGACACCATGAAGGAGAAATGGAGAAAGAAATGTCACTCGTTTCAGAGGGAAATGAGAAAATGAAAAAAGGGAATCCATCTCTGGCCACTGTTTCTGCCTCAATTCTACAGATACTTCAACTACATGAGCAGAAACTCAAGCTACACTTACAAATATCAAAAGAAGTTCCACTCTCCGTGCTCCTCGGGGGCACCTCATTAGACAGAGCACGTATGTGCGGGGGTCTTCAGTGTTAATGCTTGTGTATTGGGCACCGTGCAAAGGCCAATAATTAAGCGGTGGAGGTATGAGGTATGATTAAGCAGCATACCGATTCAGATCACCACGGAAACCAAACATTCCACACGTCCCCAAATTCCAGTCAGACAGAATGTATGGAATTCAAAGATGACTGCAATAAAGCAATAAAACAACCAGTCTGACAGCATCTCCTCACTACAGCAATGGGTGATAAATGCATTTGCATACTTGGAGAGTACATTCTCTAGTGCTGATTAGATTCATAAGATTCCCAAGTATATTACGCCCCAAGGCTTAATGTTCAATAATTACACGAAAAACAAGGCAAACTGGCTGACACTTATTTTTCTTTATCGCAAATGTGGCAAAGCTGTGTTTGATGTCCAAATTTAGCTACAAGACTAATGCTGCAGCACACTAGAAGTAAACTGTCACCCAAATCTTTTTTCTGCAAATACATTATTGTTTTGTGTTGTACTTGAAGGTTTTCCACCGTGCTGTGAGACACATCAGATGATGTGCAGACACACTTGTGTACACACGCATTCACACTTTTCTTTTCTTTTCTGCAAAAACAGACATCAGCGACATCCAGCGGGTTTCTGCAGTCTGCAGAGTTGCAATGATTTCAGAAGGGCCCCAAGAAGAGACAAAGAAAATATATTCTAGCTAAGATTCAGGTCACTGTGACCATGCTGTGACGTCTGTTTGAAGCTCCACATGACCCATGCAGCAGCGTCTGTTTACCCGAAGTCTACAGGTGAACCAGAAAAGTCTCAAACGAGCCCTCCTAGTCCCCAATCGAGTCTCGTGGAGCCACATGGAGGAGCTCTATCCTGATTGGATTTGCCCATCTCCAGGCTTGCTCGGAGCAGAGCCAGTGATTAGAGGGTCTGGAGAGGCTCTGCTCTGGATCAGAGTGATGAGACCGGTAATCAATGCCCTAATACCATTTGATCCACTTCACTGCTCAAAGGCTCCACTAAAACCTCAGCACTCAGACACACGCACACTTACTACATAAGGGGGCTTCTGTAAAGTCTCTCACACTCTGTAAAAGTCTTGGGCACCTGTATAAATCCTTTAAAGCCATTTTTCTCAGTGTGTGATAAAGTGCCCTTCTGTTACCAAAGTTAACACTAGAATAAATACAAACAAACAAGAAAGCAGTATAAAGTATCAGGATTTGATCTGTTTGTAAAAAGATGACATTGTGTGAGCTGGTGAGGAGAACACAGGTTCGGTTCCAGATTCCTCCTCGGTTCCTCCAGGCGCTGTTCAGATTTTTGAAACTCCATCAGCAGCCCCTGACTTCATTTAACGAAGGACTGATTGAATCAAACCAGGTGTCTGATGAAACTGCAAGTAATACTGGGCTTGATTTCACTTTTTACTGTATAATGTTATTTGTATTTTTTAGTATGTTCAGTAATATTAATGAGAAAAATCACTCATTGCTTATCTAAATTAAATATTATTTTTGTAGGTGCCTAAGACTTTTGCATAGTACTGCATGTACTTTATGCATGTCTTTAATACACTTGGCAAAAATTTGACCAAAAATCGACCAAACCAATGTCAGAAACCCAAATGCAACTTAGACCCTAAACATTTAGTGTGAGAGGAATGCTGTGCATATTTGATTTTTGACAGACAGGAGCATAAAAGTACATTCTGTTTGATAGCGAGGCACTGACCTGGGCGTCTGTGCGTCGTCCACCCGGTTACCAAGCTGGAACTCATGCGACTTGCTGCGGTGGAGGGCGGTGAAGCCGGGCAGCAGGTGGATGAGCTTGCGGCTGGACGGTGGCGGGGTGCCAGGTGCTTTCAGCTTGTTCCTGCGCCGGATCGGCGGCGTGCCCGGAGGGGTCATGGTGTTCACCACCAGGGGAGTCCGCGGAGGCGTGTGGGCAAAGTGCCTCTGCCGGGGGGATGGGGGAAGGGAGCGGTGGCCCATGTCCAGGCCAGAGGGTAGCAGGCCCGGATGGGAGTCCACGGTGAGCCGGTCGGCCTGGGGATGCGGGTGAAGGGTGTAGAAGGGCGGGGCCAGGGCCTGTGGGCTATGGCACAGGTGCTGGCTGTAGCGGGACGACTGCAGTTTGGGGCTCTGAGTGAGCTGCAGACGGACCCACTGGCCCGGCTCCGGGGCCCCCACAGGTGTGTTCTCTTTTCCAGACTCAGACAGTGGCCACTGGATGGACCAGTCCTGTTTAGCCTGGTTACTGCTGGTTCCTGAATAATTCAGGGAAATCAGAGAACATTGGATCATTTTTAGTAACTAAACAAATGATAATTTATGATTTATGATAATGGTAATTTAATGTAAAAAAACTTACAATAGACAAGAGAAATGAACAAACAAGCAGTGGACTGACGAGGCAGGAGGAGGAGAGGAGAGGACAGGAGAGGAGAGAAGAGGAGAGGAGAGGAAAGAAGAGGAGAGGAAAGAAGGGAAGAGTAGAGGAGAGGAGGAGAGGAGAGGAGAGAAGAGGAGAGGAGAGGGAAGAAGAGAAGAGTAGAGGAGAGGAGGAGAGGAGAGGAGAGGAGAGAAGAGGAGAGGAGAGGGAAGAAGAGAAGGAAGAAGAAAAAGATGAGAAGGGAAGGGGAAAAAAGAAAAAAAATGTGAAAAGAGAAGATACAACAACAGAAAAGGAAGAGAGAAGAGAAGAGAAAAGAAAACAGACGTGAGAAGCGAGGAGAAAAGAAGAGAAATCAAAAGAAAATACGATAAGGAATAGGGAAAGAATGCAAAAGAAAAAAGAAAACAAAGAAAAGAATGAGAAGAGAAAACAAAAGAAAAAAGAAATGGGGAAAAGAGAAGAAAAGATAAGAGAATGAGAGATAAGAGAAAGAGACAGAGATGATGAAAGGAAAAGAATAGATAGGAAGGGATGAGAAGAGAAAAACAGAAGAGAAGAGATTAAGTAAGAAATAAAAAAAATTTTAAAAAAAAGTGAAGTGAAGGACAGTGAAGGATTGTGAGTCTGATACCATGAGTCACATGGAGGGTCAACAGTGAGGAGAAGTCAGGCAGCATCTATCACAACAAAACAGAGACAGAAGTGAAGAGAGGAAAGGAAAAGAAATGTGTATTCGTTAGGCCAAACTACTCCACACTGTGTCTGAACATGATGGTGGCGGTGACAGTGTGACAGGAGACTTTCATTATGCAATGAGGATGACAAAGATGCAGACAGACTTTCAGAGGAAAAGAGTTAAAATGCGGCACTGCTTCACCTCCATTACTGTGCAATTTGTCGTCCTCAAGTTGTTCTTGAAAAGAAAATAACAAATGTATATTCATTAGTTAGACATTTTGACAGACAAGTATAAGACCCTCCCAGTATGAAGAGATTGGAGGTCAGACAGGCATTAAAACTACAAACTGTCCAGTCCTGAAATGGGCCAGTAGAGGGTCATATTTGCAATACTCTGTGCTAGCACAGAAAAAGAAAACTTTAACATTTCAGTGCCCGCCATGAAAGATCCCTCATTCTCCCAAACGTTTTAAGAGGAAGCTAAAAATTTTCCTCAAAAACACAAGAAACCAAGAGCAGAGGCGTGGAAGGCTGCATTATTGCTTAAACCTGAGAAAAGCACACTCAACACGTCTGGTATGTGGCTAAGTTAGCTAACTAACATGTCTGGGTGTTCATCAAAGGGTGTTTTCATGTCTCGTTTGGTCCAGACCTCAACACTTTTCAGTTTAGTCTGAACCAAATAGCAGGTGTGAAAGACGCATCGGGCCAAGTGACCAAAATACGGTCCGACTGTTTTCTTGACCCAGATCAAACTGAACCACGATTTGTTTGCAGTGTTAAAATACTTTTTTGGACTAAATACAGGCAGCTGAGGCGGGCTACTGAAGAAAACGAGCTGGCACACAGGGAGCAGAGGAGTATTTTTACTGTAATTTGGTCCAAACAAGTCAACTTGAAAAACTGAATCAAAATTCCAAAACTTATAAGTTATTTTAAGTGGGAGAGAGAGGATATGAGAACACGTGAGGACAATACCTCCTGAAGATAAGCTGTTTCTATATAAAGGTGTGTGATGCCATCAGAAAAAGCAGTGTATTGGCAAAGGGTTTCCTTTTTTTACCCACTGACTTGACAACACGCCCATCTATAAACCAATCAGCATCCAATACAGGGAAACGCAGTCAATAGGTGATGACTACAAGACAGGTGAGTCATGGAAAGGCCTTCATTGCATTTGCAAAACTGTGACCAAAGATAATTGGATCAAATAGGAAGTAGTATAACCATGACTCTTGGTTTAGACCTCGGTTACAGATGTGAAATACCTTGATTAAAATGTTTTTTTAACCCAATGTTTTAAGTGTTATAAGGCCTTGAGCAGTAAAATACAGACACATTCAAACGAACAGGTGTGTTTCTGAATAAATCCTGTTTCAGCCCTACACACTAAAATTTTTCTTTAAAAAACACTTGTAGTTCTGAGGGTAAACATCGATTCTAGACTGTTTTACACCATTTATATGTACTAAAATCAGAGTTCTGAGGGTTAACTTTATCTTTAGCTTATGTCTTACTCTCTTTTTGCCGTTGACTGACTGCCAGAACATCACATATGTATTTATAGCTTCTTATCCGAAGTGAAGGGTTAAACAATAAATTTCTTGCTGGTTTTGTCTGTCTAATAGCTACACACAATTGTAACATCAGTTCAAAGTACTATATATGATCCAGGTTATTGGAGTGATTGCCTAGACACTTGTTTAGAGTGTTACTATTTAAACATCCATTACAAATCTTGTAGGACTGAAGCTGGGGCCAGAAAAGTTATGTTTTGCTTAGACAGGCAAATTGTCGGGTGTTGGCCCTGCATGTCAACCCTCTGACAAAATAAGCCTCAAGAATGGCAGCTTCTGCAATTTATAATCAAGCCCAGTCATTTGAGAATGTATAGCATAAGTTCTGCCCCCTCCCTGCCCACTTCTTTCTGTTCAGACGTCATATTTTTGGTAGTGGATTCCACACAGGAATGCAATAGGAGGCTCAGAAGACACCATGTCATGATACGAAATGACATGTTTTCAAAACACGTCTGACTATATTTGGTTTTTCTGACGTTTGATAAGTTGGAACAGACCAAAAATGTTGAAAAAAGCTCTAAGAAAGAAGAGTTATGATCTCTTTTTAACGAAACACGCAGTTGGTCAATGTCAATTACTGATAATATCTTAAATGTGTTTAATTTAATAACAATTTAATATCACTACGAAACACAATGTACTTCCAATGTGCTTAACCCTGCCTTAATTTACCCCTGAAAATACACCAAACCCCTTCATTTTAATTTAGTGGCCATTCATTTGTGAAACTGACCCCTTAATTTGACCCTAAAATTGGATATAAGGCATAAGTGTGAAACTCCTTATTCTTAAATTTCAGACATTAATTCAGGAAATTCTATTATTTCAGGGGCACATTTGAAAAATTAAGGGGAAAATTCAGTAGTTTAACTCTATAATCAGCCTTAATCTTTGCACTTTTTCCCTTAATTTTCCTTTATTTCCGGTATGGGAAATTAAGGTCAAAATTGAGGTAATCTTAAGAGGTCAAATTAAGGTGTTTGGATTCGTAGTGTCTTGCTGACTAATACTAAAGGGTATCTAAGGGACGCAGTTTTAATTTTTGACCCCATTTTCCCAATTTTTTGACAGTGTGCTGAAATCAGCCCACCCTTACTTATGTCACCAAGAGCTGCACTTGCTGATAGCTTTCAGTGGCACGTCTGCCTTTTCCAGCCTCTTTCCTTCCTCTATTCACTAACACAATAAGCCACAGTGCTAATGTGGCTGTACAGCCTGCTGGACTACACGACAGCATCCCTCCTCCTCCAACAGCCCCTGCTCTGTTAGTGAACTTTTTCTATTAGTGAGCCACCTTTTGTTCCAGCCGATAAGCTCCGTCCCTCCCTCCCTCCGCCCCTCTCCCTTCCTCTCTCTCTCCCTCGCTCTGAAGAGCTTTCCGCATTCACATTAAATCCAAAATAAAGGGAGAATGTGGTGGAGGGGAGCAGCCGGCTGACGCATCAAAAGCTCGGAGGTTGTGTGGCGTTTCATTGTGTTTAAGCACTAAGTGCTTTATTTCCTGAAGCCTTGATGAAAAACTAACAGCAAAGAGGCAGGCGGCTGTCTCCTACACATTCAGATCCGCGCTCCTCTGCAAAAGATGGTACTTTTTTTTTACTGGCCAATTATGACATTATTTTGCTGCCGCGTCACCAGGCCTTATCTCTAAATGCGTACCAAAGCGTTGTGACATCACAAAAGTGTGACAATGCATCCGAGAGAACGGGCATTCCGTTCATTATGACATCAATCTATTAATTAATTAAGACACTGAAGACAAACAACCGACGAGGGAAGCCCCGATCCACTTTTTGTTCGGTTCTGAGAACTTTACTGTTGAATATTTTCCAACAACAGTCGCATATTTGACTGTACGTAAGATATTCTAGGCTGTGAAATGGGCAGCTTCACTGTATTTATCTTTATCATCATAAATTACATCACATTATATCACAGTACCATCGCAGGGACAAAATCTCACAGTGACAGTTTCCCTTACCACTGTGTCTGTATTTCATGGTGAATGAACTAATGCGAATTCCTCGAAATTACATAAGAAAAACGTATTTTAACTTCCGATGAAAAGTTTTTCTGGGATACAAGGTCAATACTGATCAGGACAGTACATGTTTCTGAGTGTGTCCTGACCATTGTTAGCACTTAAAGAGCCCTGACCAACTTCATATTACATTCCAAACCCTGTTAGCTGGATGTAGTGCAGTGCAATGTGGCCGGAAAATCGATATGTGATATATATATCATTTATTGTGGAAAAAGTATGATGTTATGCTTCGGCCATTTCGTACAAAGTGCAAAGCTGTCGCTAAATAATAATACAGTAAAATTTTTTGCCTAATATTTACTTTAATATAGCACAATAAAATCACAATATTTTATGACGTGCACAGTGGTCTACACACTCATACGTTTTGCTTCGAACCCACAACCTTCTGATCACAGAGGCAACTCCCTAACCACCAAGTCACCAGCTGCCCCACCAGTTACCTCAATATTCCTACTCATAATCAAAAAACTTTTGAAAACATCCCTCACTGTGGAAAACTGTGGATAAAGTCCATGTATGGTACGTCTACGATAGGGATCTAAGTGTAACACACAAAAAACAAGATATCAAAGGTGGACAGGTAGATCTAGCCAATCCCCACCATTAAAGTTTGTCTTTGGATGGTATCGGGACAGCCCAGCTCTAGTTTCTTTACTAGGCTGCTCGACAACATGCATACAGTCATCACATCGTTCTCCTCATTCAGAGTTAAAAATTAATGTTTCAAATAGTTTAAAAATAATAAATCACAAACCCAGATTAGAGTTTATCATCACGCCTTTACTCATCTCCATGTCATTTTGGAACTGAGGCCAGAAGCAGAAGCTTTTTAAAGCTTAAGATTCCAGGCATGTAGGTTAATTAAAGCATCTCATACCAGCGTGTGTTTTCTAAAAACAGGCCTAAAAGAATTGCTTTCAGTGGGGGTTTGTTTTCCACTAACGAACACAATAATTCAGCCTCTACTTCAGAACTAATTAAAACTTTGGTGTCAAATTATGGCGCAATTTATCACAATGATGTCTAATGAAGCAATGGGAGTTCAGAGTCACACGCAGAGGGCTACTTTCTCACCTGAGTCAGTCATGCAAAATCACTTTCATACATGATTAACAAGCAAACATGTAACTCCACCAACAGAACGAATACTGTATCACCACATACACTATATGGACAAAAGTATTGGGACGCCTGACCATTACACCAACAGAGACTTTAATGACATTGCATTTAAATCCATAGACTTTAATATGGAGTTAGTCCTCCTTTGCAGCTATAACAGCTTCCACTCTTCTTGGAAGGCTTTCCACAAAATTTTGGAGTTTCTGTGGGAATCTGTGCCCATTCAGAAGCAATCAGAAGGGCTGTCTGCATACTTTTGGACACATAGTATACTCGTGTGGTGTATGCTCGCCTTGGAAAGACAGGGATGAGAATGGAGGGAGATGGAGAATAAAGACGAATGAAGGGATCCTGAGGCATATTACGCTCGTCATCCTGAAAAAGGCACACTGATGTCATTTTTTGACGTCTGTCAGTTTCTGTCAGTTCTGCTGGTCTGATGGCCAAACCCACCCAGGAGAAAAGGTGGGAGATACAGCAAACATATCATATCATGATACTTTTCACAGTATACAGAATCACAGTTTTAATTTTCTTGGACAAAAAAGTGACAAATATAAATAAAATATTAAAATTATGAATTCAAATCCAGCGATTATCATTCAGTATTTGATTTTACTGAATTAAATCCCATTAAATAGGCTTAATTATGCTATTTGCACTGAAACATCCAGTTCATCTATTTTCTTTAATTTCTTAATGATATTGATGGTATGATCAGAAAAGTAAGTTGTGACAATTTATCCGATTATTCTGATTAATAACATTTTCCGAGCAGAAAAAGAGGAGTGGGTCTCATGTTAGTAAGGTACATGAAGACTGATTGTGATTGTGTAGAGAGCTAACATGTGCTTCGGTGTTACTGATGATCACTTTTATATCAGCGCTTTCATCCCAGTGCTTTAACGTCCTCGAAGAAAATCTTCTCTTGCGTTCAGGAACAATGGATGTTTATACTGGCTGAGAATTGACCAAAAAAAATTGCAACAGTAACACTACTTCTTTTTTTTGCCTACATCAGCAAAGAAACTGTGAAGCACAAATGAAATCTCAGGCTTCGTAACAGTCACAAAAAAAAAAAGCAGACCTTTATGTGACCAGACATTTACGTAAAAGTAGAGCATCTGATAAATGAACCCGAACTGATGTCTGCTGCAAACCAAACTGCTGCAGTATGTAAAAAGGGAGGAGGGGTGGGTTCACAAGGAAACAGTTTATACCCCTTTATTATCAGCGTTCAAGGACCAGTTTGGTAAAATACTGGGGCTATAAGGCTAATGGAAGCTTGTAAACTGTGAATTAGTATTATGCCTAGATTATCCCTCACCTCTTTCTTACTGTGGTGAGATGTAAGATCTCAAACAGATTTAATTATGTGGTTTCTGATATACCACATCTATAAAACAGACAAAAGTTTGGAAGATTGCAGGATTCAAGGTAGATTCTACTGCTGTTTTAAACCACGCACTACAAATCAAAAACAAAACAAGAACAGAGATACTAGAATCTGCCAATATAGTGAGAAAATTTCACTTGGTATGTTGTTCTTCAATTAAAAGATAAGATCTGCTGTTTCTATTTTGCAATGTGTGACATATTTTTGTCCAAAGTGTGTAACAGAGGAAGATACCCGAGTAACTGTTAGGCCTGGCCGAAATAATTTGAATACTCAAATATTGTTTTAATATTTTTTGTTTATAGTATTCAGAAACATATAGTAAGCCTCAAAATGTATGGTCTAAACTACAACATACTTCATCAGCAGAGCCGGGTTAGTTTGGGCATCTATTAGTGGTTTCACACATGAAATCCAAACAATGTGCAGAGAACCAAGTGTGGACATCCTCATTTTTATACTTTATATTTTTATACTCTTTTTTACTGCTTATATTGTCATTTTGACCTTCAAAGCACTTGTTACAAATCTCAAAGGCCAAGAGATTTTTACATTTTTCTCTTGCCATTCAGTTCCCATGTATCTGAGTGTACCGTTTTAATTAAAGCATCCATCAAAACGTAATTGTAAAATGAAACTTCCCACAACTTTGCAATTTTGTCTTTGTGGTAGGACCAGCACTGCCCATTACTGACCACCACACACTTGTTTTTTCACTGGTTTTTACTTTTCATGAGTACTTAAAGTACGCAAAATTATTATTTTTTACTTTTCTGTAGTATGCACACTGTTAATCAGTGTAATTTAATTTGTGCATCTATTACTCATTAGCTTCATCAGCTTTGCAGCTCCAATGCAAAAGTAAAGAAGCAACACACTGGACATCGCCAAACTATTCCACTCAACCCAAACTGGAGCTGTACTGTAAATGACAAACAGGAGATTAACCCCTAAGGTCTTGTAGTAGTCCACAGACTCAATAGGTGGAGAAGTTAAAACCTCTCCAGCCTCTTCTGCCAGCACCCTCCACAGAAGAGCCACACCCGGCGGGCACCACTCTCGCTCAGAGTGACTCTTGGAGGATGGTGGGAGTTTAAGAGCGCGTGGCACCCCATGTTCCCACCCCCGGAGGAGGGCTCCTGTGGGCATGGCCAGACAGACTGGAGGGCCCTTCTCTCATGTTGATGCCACGGCTCAAATGCGTCTTTTTAATTACTGAGGAGACGACAAACAAGCTACTCCAAATCAAAAGTTTGGACCACAGTCGCCACTTGACTCACTGGGTAAGGCCTCTGAGCCAGGAATCACACAGCAAGAATTTGTCTGGGTGAATTAAGGATGAAGGATATAAAGGTCACAGGTTACAGTGGTTTTCTCACTGGGTTTCAGCCCAGTTCTGGGGATTTAATGGACCATGCTTTCCTGATCTAACACAACTGACTCGGCTCATGAAGGGCGAGATTTATCTCATTAGTAGCATGGTGTGTTAAAGCAGGAAAACATAGTCCATAAAGTCTCCAGAACTGGGCTGAAACTGAGTTCATGAAGGGCTAGATGCTACTACAGGGGCTCCTCGAGTTACGACACAGATCCGTTCCTTCGACCGTGATGTACCCCGAATTTTGGTGTGAGTCGAAACACACCCGAGCCTAAGTCACTTACTGATCCTAACACAGCTGTAAAATCATAATCTAGAACATTAAAACACAACTAAGCCACAGAAAAAGGAAAAGGACATAAATACACTGTACTTGTGCTTTTAGCAGTCCAAAATGGCGAAGGTAAGCGTACTGGGGGACGCCAACTACCTCACTCATACATTCTACATATACCGTGTATTCTTCCGCCACACGCAACCAAACTAGTTCCCCCACGTATTCCGTAAGTACGGCGCTAACGGCATATGCCAAAACACTCATGTCTCAATTTTTAGAAGTTTCTATGGGAGTGAGCGTCATAAACTTGAAACGTCGTATGTCGAGGAAGACACAAAAATACGTTTATGGTGCCGTACCGCAAATTTTTTTTTCCATTACAAATAATGCAACCCGTACCCAAGCCGCACCCGTGCTGATTGACAGCAGGGCTAAAAGCAGGCCGCAGCCAAGTTAACTGCATCACTGCTTTCAGATTGGTTGAAATGTCATCACAGCATGGAAAGAGACTATTGTTTTTTACTGCCTGTGCAAAAAAAAAATAATGGAGGTACCAACTAACAACTTGGAAGTCGACGAAGCACAGGCTCCACTGTCTGTTTGCGCTGAAGATAAATTTCAGTGGGAGTTTTCTATGACACTAACAAATTTATCTTTAAAGCTGTGATCCAGGACGTCACTAACAAGTTGTTTGGGTTCGGTTTTCATCACACGGATAAATAATGACGAGAAGAAAAAAAAAAACTCAAACAAGACTATAAATAATAAAAGAGAACAATAACAAAAGCGGCTCTGACAGAAGAACTTTCGGCTGGTTCGACTCCATGGATGCGGTTTTGGGACGACCAGGCATAAACCGTGGGACAGAATTGCAGGTCTGACACATCAGAAACTCCGTTACTGGAAATCAAAGTTCAGTACCATCACAGTACAGTTTATGTACAACACAGTTCCTGTAGACCTGCAGAAACATGCCTTTAGTTATGCATGGCCAGTGTGTGCCATGAATGCATTCTGTGATTTTATACTGTCCTTGTCAAATGTCAGCCACTCACTAAGTTGGTGTGCTGTGAGACAATTTAGTTTCAGATTTATTGTATGTTACTTTGTTACTGCAATAGCGCCTAGATGCAAGTATGTGTCCAAGAATGAGTTTCCAGGGAGAGTTTAATTTCTATCCAGGCTAGCTATGATAGTAGGTGTTAGCTAGTAGCAAATCAATGAAAATTTACATTTTAATTTTTAATTACATTTTACCTCAACAAGCCAACAAGTCAGGACATTATCTACTGAAGTAACAGCCTTGAGTGAAAGACAAGACCTTGTCATCATCCAATGTTATCCCAGATAGCACTAGTGTTACCCCTCTGAATGAGAAGCATTGGTCACTCCCCCTCATCATGAAACACAATGAAACCTCTTGGTTTGAACACAGTGGCTAAAATATTTCTATTGGCTTTTTTGTGATCGATCCAGTAAAGTTATGTTCTCACCTGAGGTTACACCACACTCAGTTGGGTTGGGCTGGTTGAGTTGAGCTGGGTTGAACTGCACTGATCTGAATTAGTGAATTAACTAAGCTGAACTGAAATAATGATCTGAACTAAATGAATTGAACTGAATTAAAATGAACGTTACGTTTCTTTTTATAAAATATATGGTGCGTCTTAAGACAAATAACCCCGGCTTGGTAAAGTTTAGGAAATTCTGGTCTGGCATATTTCCTTGCATTCTGAACTTTCAGGCTACTTTTAAAACGCTTATTTGATTTTAAAGCACTTATTTTTAATTATTTTATAAAACCTGACTTACTCTCACTCCATTACAGTTGCTTTTTCTCTTGTATTTATTTATTTATGTATTTGTTTGTTTGGTTGGTTATTTGTTTGATTGTATGTTTGTTTGGTTGGTTGGTTATTTTATTTGCTTGCTTGTTTGATTATTTATCGATTTACTGAAATAATCACGATTCACTGAGTATGATCAGGGAAGCATAACCTACAAATGAAATTTTCCACATATATTATACCAGTTGATCATTTAAACATCCAAATATTAAACAAACACTGAAATTATAAAATTACAGGCACTTTGCGAACATGCAGCTGATTAGCATGTCTCTAACCCACATACACACACACACACACACACACATACACACACACACACACATACACAGCCCTAAGAAGGGAGCACTAATCATTTCAGTCCAGTTATTTCTGTGTTGGTACAGTTGACAGGCTGGAGGGCCCTTCTCTCATGATGACTGAGGCTCAGACACGTCTATTTAATTAGCCGAGAAGATGACTAACAAGCTCCTCAAAATCGAAGGTTTTAACCTGGACTCCCAGTTCACACAGAGAGAATTTATCTGACTGAATTGGGGATGAAGGAAATGCGGGTCATGAGTTTTAAATCCTCATCCTGGAGACTCCATGGGATCTGTTTTTCTGCTCTGTCACACCTGGCTTCACTAATAAACACAGAGACGCTGAGGAGTTGCATCTATTACGACAGAGCAAAGAAAGCAAAATAAAACATTTAGGTGCTCATGGTCAGAATATGAGACCAAATGTTTGTAACTGTATAGTGACAAACTGGAATTGAACTAAACTGAACTGAATTCAAATAGTAAGAAGGTCCAGGGATGGAAGTACATTCTAAGTGGAGTTTGGATGTTCTCCTTATATTCGAGTGGGTTTCCTCTGGCTTCTCAGGTTTCCTCCCACAGTCCAAAGACATGAAGACCTAGGTGTGAATGTGTTTGTGGGAGGATGGATGGATAGATGAATGGATGGATGAATGGATGGATGGATGGATGGATGGAAGGATGGATGAATGGATAGGTAAGCGTCCTAACTGATGGATGTATGAGTGGATGGATGGATGGATGGATGGATGGATGGATGAATGGATGGATGGATAGATGAATGGATGAATGGGTAAGTGTCCTACTGATGGCTGTATGAGTGGATGGATGGACGGATGGATGGATGGATGAATGGATGGATGGATGGATGGATGGATGGATGGATGGATGGATGGATGGATGGGTGGGTGGAAGGGTGGGTGGCCCAACTGATGGATGGATGAGTGGATGGATAGATGGATGGATGGATGAACTAAATTCAGCTAAACTGAACTAAACTAAACTGACTTAAAAAAATTAAAGTTAATTTAACTGAACTGATTTGAGTTGAAGTGAACTAAACTAAACTAAACTGAACAGAACTAAATAAAGTAAACTAATCTGAACTGAAGTGAACTAAACTGAACTGAACGAACTGAATTCAAAAGATCTAAATGAAAGCAACTCAAACTAACCTGAACTCAATTAATAAAGCTCAACTGAAATTAACCTGAAACTGAATTAAATTTTAATTTACCTTAACCAAACTGAATGGAACCAAACTGAAACAAAAACGGTTCTTGGCCATATTTTATAACAGTTTATGAGCTTAGGAAAATGTATAATGACAAATTGAACTGAACAGAGCTGAATAAATTAAATCAAACTTTACCGAACTGATCTGGACCGAACTTGAAATGAACTGAATAAATAAAACTGCACTAAAAACACAAAATACAGTTCAAATAATTTTTTTTACAGTTAAAATTTTTTACAGTTTAAATTAAATCAGCCATTGGCTGTAATGTATAACTACATACTCACAATACAGTATTCAGTATTTAAACTAAACACTGTATTTGAGTAAATTTCCCACATCTAGTGCCCTCAAATCGTCTGTATTCTGATCTCCTGGTTTTCCGGTTTGTCTGTATTCAACCTCCCTGCTACAAGTCACAATAGATTAAACTTGCTGGATTTATACATCTCTCTTTCAGCTCCTGTCCGCCCCCTCAGCGTGGCCTTGGCTGTCCCCGTCCACCAACCCCCAGGTCCACCTCGGCTGAATGAACCTGTCTCCTGCGCAGCACTTGCATTGTCCCTTCTGAAACGTCCACCTCTGCATTGAGGTTTCACACGGCAGAGGTCATGTGCGGAGACCACAAAAGAAGTTATTCACAGCAAGACAGGTAGCAGCGTGGGTTCAATTCCTCTGTGATTTCCAATTCTCCACTCCAAAAGGCTTCTCTGACAGACTATAGTGCTTTTGAGGACACTCATTAATTAACTGATTATGCATCAATTCAAGCTTTTGTTTACCAAATGCCTAAAAAGTGCCTCAGGCATCTGGTTTTAAATGGAGCTCGCTCATAAAGCAACAGATGCCACAAGTTCTATCTTCTCTAATTAATGCAAAATGAAGCCACTTAGTTCTGTGATGCTGCAACACCCACCCAGCTTTGGAGCAGAACAGGTGACTCTAATGCATTCCAAAGTCACGCATTTAGCTGAAATAAAAAGATGCTTTTGCTCATTAGCATTGCAAATGCTTACTGCCAATCCCCTGCAAGTTCAAACCAAATGCAGCGATTTAAAGTGTCCATACTTTTCCATACTTTTTCTAAAATTGGTGTTTGATGCAGTATAGAAACACTGTTAAAACTTTAGAACGTACCGTTTATTCTCTGAACCCTGTATCATTGTTAAATGAGACACAATAAAGGGCAGCCAGTCAGAACAAGATCAATTGCATACATCAGTCTTAAAGGTACACTATATGGACAAAAGTACTGTAACACCTAAACATTACACCAACAGGAACTTTAATGAAACTGCATTCAGATACAAAGACTTTAATATGGAGTCGGTTCCCCTTTGCAGCTATAACAGCTTCCACTCTTCTTGGAAGGCTTTCCACAAGATTTTGGAGTTTCTGTGGGAATTTG
>JBBJLS010000041.1:4125893-4143237 GCA_037577275.1 Bryconaethiops microstoma
GTATCTAGTATGCAGTGTCTAGTATGTAGTGTCTAGTTTACAGTGTCTAGTATGTAGTGTCTAATTTACAGTGTCTAGTATGCAGTGTCTAGTATGTAGTGTGTAGTTTACAGTGTCTAGTATGTAGTGTCTAGTTTGCAGTATCCAGTATGTGTTGTCTAGTTTGTAGTATCCAGAATGTAGTGTCTAGTTTACAGTGTCCAGTATGTAATGTCTAGTTTGCAGTTTACAGTATTTAGTGTCTAGTTTACAGTGTCCAGTATGTGCTGTCTAGTTTGCAGTATCCAGTATGTAGTGTCTAGTTTACAGTGTCTAGTATGGAGTGTCTAGTTTGCAGTATCCAGGATGTAATCTCTAGTTTGTAGTATCCAGTATGTGTTGTCGAATTTGTAGTATCCGGTATGTAGTGTCTAGTTTACAGTGTCCAGTATGTAATGTCTAGTTTACAGTTTACAGTATGTAGTGTCTAGTTTACAGTGTCCAGTACACTACACTAAGTAATATGCTGTGTTAACAATTTAATATGCAGTATAAACACTGTAGTATGTAGTGTGTCGTGCATGGTTTATGACAAGTGACTTAGTGTTCGTTTCATAAAAATATGATGAAAAAGCAGCAGGTGATATGGGGATGAGACTAACATTCAATAACATTCAGACTTTATAGATTAAACAGTTGAGTTGTATTGCAGAAGTGCTATTTGGAACAGAATGACATAAAGACTGATATAATATAGCATGATATTTGGCATGATAACATAGTATAATATAACAACATATAATAGAATACAGCTCGAACTAGTGAATCGGTTCGACCGAATCCCAGGACTCCTGTGTCCAAGAAGTCTTGGTCCGGTTCAAAAGAGCCGATTCGTTTATGAATCGGTCAGCAAAAGCGCGCCAACAGTGAAGTGGGTGAGAATCCCGCACCAAAACATGGCATCGACCAGCAGGACGGCCCTTCAGGCGAGGAATTTACCCTGGTAAGACCTTACTACAGTAATCAGAGAGTCATCTGAGCAAGTTGTGTAGCTTAGTTAGTCGGAGTCCACTCGTTTTATTAATGTAATTGTTTTACTCGGCATGGGGACTAGCACTTTAGCAAACAGCTCGCTAACCTACACTACATGGTCAAAAGTATTGGGACGACTGGCTATTACACCAGCAGGGATTTTAATGACATCGCGTTCAAATCCATAGACTTTAATATGGAGTTGGTCCCCCCTTAGCAGCTATAACAGCGTCCACTCTTCTTGGAATGGCTTTCCACTAGAGTTTCTGTGTGAATTTCTGCCCATTCATTCTGTTGAGCATGTATGAAGTCAGGCACTGATGTTGGACGAGAAGGGCTGCCTGGAATAGAAAAGGTTCTTCCCCAAACCGTGTCCACAAAGACATTTTCCAAAATGTCTTGGTCTGCAGAAGAATTAAAATGTCTTTCACTGGAAGTAAGAGGCCTCGCCCAATCCCTGAAAAGCTGTGTCCCAATACTTCTGTCCTTAGTAGTGTATCTAGGTGGTCTAACGCTGCTTTAGCTTTCAGAGAGATTAAAGTTTTGACACCATCGTAAGCACAGCGGAGGACTCCGATATAAGGATGCTTGGTGAGCTAAAAGGGTTTATTAAGGCCAGAAGATTTCAGACAAAGGTGTTAGGTCTGTTATAAGTAAACAGTAACTCTGTATACCTCATGTAGTTTCATGGTGTGATCTAAAGCCCTTAATAGTCACATGTAAAATGTTTGTTGGACTTAATATGTTAAATAAAATAGTAACTGCCAAGTCTCTCTCTCTCTCTCTCTCTCTCTCTCTCTCTCTCTCTCTCTGCGCTAATGCTAGTAATGGGGGCATATAGGAAAAAAATTCAAAGCCAATTGATTTTCTTTTCAACAGGCACAATTATGTCAACATTGTTAAAGCTTCAGAACATACCTTTTGCTCCCCAATCCAGATAAGAGCACCAAAACATCATTTTGAATTCATTATTTTTTAGGTCTTTCACAAATATCAGCACATTTACATATGGTGCATGTTTAGCTTACATCACTTTATCCCTGCTCAACTGCCAATCAAAACTGCTCATTTGCATATCATTCTTAAAGGCACAGTTACATGCATTGTTCCCTATTAAGAGATAAATGGAGGCTGAAAAATAGTAATGTGAAAATCATCTATATTGGGTAGACCCAAAATCCCACGAACATTATATGGACAAAAGTATTGGGACATCTGACCATTACACCACGGGGGGGGCTTTAATGACATTGCATTCAAATCCATAGACTTTAATATGGAGTCGGTCCCCCCTTTGCAGCTATAACAGCTTCCACCTTTATGTAGGTTTTAAAATAAAGTGTGTAATGTGAATGTGTTTTATTTTGTAGGGTTGAGAAGTACAGGCCACAGACACTGGATGACTTGATCTCTCATCAAGACATTCTGAGCACAAGTGAGTATTGAATTTACACAAAGAATGACCAAAAGGCACTAATGACATGACAATAAATCGTGGTTACTTATAGACTGGCCGTCTAATGCTTTGAGTTTTAATTAGATGGTTTAAGGCAGCTAACATCTTATTTGTGGAGTCTGATTTCAAAACGTATTGCTGGGTGTTGGTAGTTTAGTGCCAATAGCATATTGCACAACCTAATTTTTTTTACTTTCAGCTGCTTCGGAGTAGGGGTCGCCACTGCAGATCAACCGTCTCCATCTCCTGCTGTTCTCTGCACCTCCTCCTGTGCTCTCTCACACCAACTGCCTGCATGTCCTCCCTCACCACATCCATAAACCTCCTACTAGACCTTCCTCTTCTCTGTAGCTCCATCCTTAGCATCCTTCTCCCCACACCCTCAGTCTCTCCTCAGCATCCTTCTCCACACACACTCAGATTCTCTCCTCAGCATCCTTCTCCACACACACTCAGATTCTCTCCTCAGCATCCTTCTCCACACACACACTCAGTCTCTCCTCAGCATCCTTCTCCACACACACTCAGATTCTCTCCTCAGCATCCTTCTCCACACACACTGAGTCTACACCTTCCCTTTTACTCTTGCTGGTACCTGCCTGTTGCTAGTCACTCCTGCCAGTTTATTTTTTCTTTTTCTTTTAACCACTGTATCCTCACTGTGGTTTAGACAGCAATGTTCATAAGCATCTCTGAATCCTCCTCCTCAGTTCAAAAGTTCATCAGCGAAGACAGACTGCCTCATCTGCTGTTTTATGGGCCTCCAGGAACAGGAAAGACCTCTACCATCCTAGCCTGTGCTAAACAGCTCTACAAGGATAAAGAGTTCAATTCCATGGTTCTGGAGGTACTACAGACCTATGTTTTTTTGTTTTTTTTTTAAGCTGTAAGAGCTATAACACTTGTCTTTTTTTTAGCTGTAACACTTGTCTGATTACAAGTGTTATTTCTTGGTTTGTTATTAAATACAGAGACAAGTAGAAATTAATGTCTGTTATAATTAAACAGTAACAGATGCAGATGAGGTAAAAAAAAAAAATAAAAAAAATTTCAGAGTATTCCTTTAACAAAGATCCCTAGGTTAATCTATAAGTAATTTGCAAATTGTAAGTTGCTTTGGATAAAAGTATTTGCCAAATTATTGTAATGTAATTTCAAGTTGAGGTGGATCTTGGTCTCACACTTATCCAACAGTAGCTTTCTTGTGTTTTATGGATGCTTGTATTAACATGTCATGTCCCTTTTGCAGAGTGTGGTATTTATCTTCCAAAATCAGTCATACTTTCAACTATAGGTATTAAATTGTGATGTAGATTGAAGATGCATGTTTTTGTTTGCAAAGCTCAATGCTTCGGATGATCGTGGTATAGATGTGGTTCGAGGCCCCATCCTCAGCTTCGCCAGTACCAGGACCATTTTCAAGTAAGAGCACTATATGACCCTTGGGTTCATTCAGAAAATACTTGTTAGTTGAATGTGCACGGCTTCATAAAGGAGGCGTAAATCCAGGCCCAGGTTCAACTTGTTTTGCATAAAGACCAAAAACTACTCTTATCTGCTAAGTGATCCAAGAAGTGTGTAACTTTTAGAGAGCATACGCTGCTATATCCTGCTTCATTTTTTTTTTGTTCTGCAATTATTTAGAATCAGGTTTCTATGTAATGTGTATGCTTAATAATAAACTTCTGTTTCTAGGTATGAGCTCTTTGTTTTTGTTTCTCATGTGATTTTTTTGCAGGAAGGGTTTTAAATTGGTGATTCTGGACGAGGCGGATGCAATGACCCAGGATGCTCAGAACGCTTTAAGGAGAGGTAGCAAACCATCTGCCCCTCTACCAGCTTACCTGCTGGGTTCCCAAATGGCTCTGTGGCTAAATGAAGCTGCTTTGTTTCGTTTTTTTACTAGCCCAGGAGACTGCACTTTAACGATATAGATGGGATTAGGACTTTCCAATAGAGATTTCTATTGCAATAAAATGGGTGCATGCTGTTTCTGTTCAGCCATAACATTAAAACCAC
Source organism: Bryconaethiops microstoma (assembly GCA_037577275.1). Lineage (NCBI taxonomy): Eukaryota > Metazoa > Chordata > Actinopteri > Characiformes > Alestidae > Bryconaethiops > Bryconaethiops microstoma. The sequence continues at coordinate 4,130,380 of JBBJLS010000041.1, forward strand.
CTGCCTAATATTGTGTGGGTCTGTCTCGTGCACCCAAAATGGCTTTGACCTGTCAAGGCATGGACTCCCCAAGACCTCTGAAGCTGAGCTGCAGCAGATCTTTTACGTTCTGTAAGTTGCAAGGTTACAGAATTGTGTTGCCAGTGTGTCAGGGTGCATTATCCTGCTGAAGGAGGACACTGCTGTTAGGGAATACTGTTGCAATGAAGGGGTTTACTTGGTCTGCAACAGTGTTTAGATAAGTGCTACAAAGTAACATGAGTGGCAGGGCCTAAGGCCTCCCAGCTCACTGCCCAGAGCTTCACACTGCGTTTGCTGGCTTGTCGTCTTCCAATAGTGCATCTTGGTGTCATCTCTTCCCAAGGTAATGCTCACATTCCCAGGTGGGCAGGGGTTAGCATGGGTACTCTGACTAGTCCGCTGGTACGCAACCCCATAAACATCAACCTACATTGTGTGTTTTGACACCTTTCTGTCATATCCAGCATTACATTTCAGCAGTTTGTGCTACAGTAGCTCCTCTGTGGGAGCAGACCAGATGGGCATCATTGATTGGGTGCCTATGACCTTTTGACTGGTTTACTGGGTGTCCCTCACTGCAAACAGGGTACACACCACAAGACCTGTTGTTTTTGGAGATCCTGTGACTCTGTTGTCTGGCTCGCACAATTTAGCCCTTGTAAAAGTCACTCAGATTCTTACATTTGCTTGCTTTTTTTGTTTTGTTTTGTTTTTTGGATACATCAGAACTGACTTTTCACTTGCAGCTTAATATATTCCACCCCTTGTTATTCACTTCACCTGTCAGTGGTTGTAATGTTGTGGCTGATTGCTGGTGTAACCAATGTTAAAATACCTTTTCTTTAAGTATTGAAACAATTTCTCTTTCTCTGTCTTAGTGATCGAAAAGTTCACAGAGAACACCCGCTTCTGCCTCATCTGTAACTACTTGTCTAAAATCATCCCAGCACTTCAGTCCCGATGCACGCGCTTCCGTTTTGGCCCGCTTTCCCAAAACCAGATGATCCCCAGACTAGAGCATGTTATCCAGCAGGAGGGGTGAGTGAGTCCCAACACCCGCTGATTGCATTTATACTGTAAATCATACAGTATGGGTTTAGATGAACAATCTACTGATTTAAAATATAAAACACAAACAATAAAAATTTGTTAATTTGAGCAATACCTAACTATGCGTAGTATTCAAAGATTAAACAATACATTCTAACACATTAGAAGACAACTTTATGCAAAAAACATTGGAAAAGTGCATTTAAGTACATGTGTCAAGTTCATTTTTCATGTGTGATGAGTGCCTCTTCATAAGGTATGCCTACCTTGTATCTACACCCATTGTTCATTTTATCAGCTCCACTCATCATATAGATGCACTTTACCCTATTTGTCAGTGATCAGGAACAACAGCAGGGTATTATTTGGGTGGTGAATCATTTTCAGCACAGCTGTCACACTGACACGGTAGTGGCATATTCATATGTGTGTGTTTTGCACAGAGTGGATCACACACAGCACCTGTTACACATCTGTTTTGTACACTTCACACTGATTGATCTGTTGCTGCACAGTTCGTTAGTCATCCAGTAGGCTTTCATCAGTGTTCAGTTTTTTACCATTTTATAAGAAGTGGTGGATGAAGAATTTGTCATTCTTTATACTGAAGTGAGGGACTACATGAAAAACATATGCTAAAATTCTTAAACCCACCGTTTCAGTTGTACTGTGTTCCCAGTCCTGTTGAGAAGTGGGTAGATTGGTAGTTTGATAGTTTATTGGTCCCCAAATGGTAAATGTGGAATAACCAACATGTCAACATAAACTCATGAAAAATTCAGTGTGTGTTTCCTGTGCATTTCTTTCAGCATCGAGATCACTCCAGATGGCATGAAATCCATTGTGACCCTGTCAACAGGAGACATGAGGCGATCATTAAATATTTTACAGGTGTGTCCGGCTGAAGTCGAAAAAGCATTAATATTGTAATCTATCGCAAATATTGTTTGATGTTTTACTCATGTATTAAGGTGCTGTATTGAAAGCAAATGGACAAATATTTGATGGTTGTCTGTGCAGAGTACTCATATGGCCTATGGGAAAGTGACAGAGGAGACTGTTTACACGTGCACTGGACATCCCCTCCGGTCAGATATTGCCAACATACTGGACTGGGCCTTAAACAAAGACTTCACGACGGCATACAACCGTATCCTTACTGCCTTTTCACTTGGTGTCTAGTTTTATCAGCAATACAAAAATACCTGAAAATCGAAGATTCCTCCTTAAAGCACTTTCTTCAGAAATTCTCCAGCTGAAAACTCTGAAAGGTCTAGCGCTGCATGACATTTTGACGGAGGTGCATCTTCTCATACACAGAGGTAGGGTGCCTACAAATTTATTCCAATTTTAAAAACACTATGAAATCCATGAAACCACAGTAAATAGCTGTTTGTGGAATGCTGAGGAAGCCCATCCCCTCCTGTCCAGCGTAGTAGTACAGAATTCAGGATCGGCCTGTGCACAGTACTCTTGCTTATTCACTTGTGTGTGTACACCCACACACACGATAGTCCGTTTGTATAGCAGCTCAGTAGGCTGTTTTCTCCGGCTGGTTTCCCTGGAGATTCCCCTGCAGTTGCCACAGAAACAGGTTGCCAGAGGCCTAGCGCAGAAAGCTTCACCATCATTGTGCTGAAGCTATAAGCTTGTTTTAAATTATTTCAAATGATCAATGTGTATGAACCATCAGTCAAACAGTTTGTTTTGCCATTTAAAGAAAAGTGCAACATGCAGCAATTTGTACATTTAATCAAAAAAATATCCCTGAGATTGACGCTTCCTGATTGAACTGCTTGTAGTAAATGTAATTCTACCCTTAAGAACTTCTGTATTAACCTAAATTAACCTGCCGTGCTTTATTCCAGTTGATTTTCCTCCCTCCATTCGGATGGGCCTGCTTATCAAGCTTGCTGACATTGAGTGAGTAGATTTTATTTACTTTTCAGAGTTCCTCAGATCAGTGTTTCCCAACCCTGATCCTGGAGGCCCCCTGCTCTCAACAATTTGGTACTTTCTCTGCTCCCCACAGACTAGATTGAACTAACAAAGCCATTAACAAATCCCTGACAAATTTGAAATGGGTGTAAAAGCAAGAAACGGATTGGGAAACATGCTATGTTGCTTTTTCAGTGCATGGTACCGGCTCTACTCAACTCCTGGTACCTAATTAAATTTCCACTGCAATTAATACCCCCTAAAAGTAGCTAGTGGCATAAAAATTGTCACAATGTCAATGCAACAAAGATGGTATCAATGGAGAATACAGAAGGGAAGATGTTCCCGAGTCTTGGGTTTTTGACTCGATCAGTGGATAGAAAATTTGTCATTGCATGGCCCAAATGATTTGTGCTGAATGTTAGAATATCCCATGTTGTGCAATTGTGATTATTTGCTGACTAATCAGTAGTCTGCAGTGTTTTCACATCACATTTTGGTATCTAGTTCTGTTCTTTGTACCTACTCCATTGTGCTGAGCAGGTACAAAAAACAGAACTAAATACAAGACATTGGGTTTGTCTAATGGGAAAACTGACAAAGGTAAGTAGAACAGTGAGTTAAGACTGGACTTGTGAATGAACATCAGATTAATAGAACACCTCAATATAACCTCTATATAATCAATAAAACTCTCGTTACTAAATAATACAAACCAGGTGTTCCTGGTAAGGGGAAAAAAACTTTGTACCTGTACATGAAACAGAACCTTATGTGCAGTAAACTACAGTGCAAATTATAGCCTCCTTCTCTTTCAGGTACCGCCTTGCTTCTGGAACAAACGAGAAGATTCAACTGAGCTCGATGGTGGCGGCCTTTCAGGCAGTCAGAGATATGGTGGTCGGTGAAGCCTAGTCCATTTATCAACACAAACTTTCCCTGCCTTATTTCAGCTTACAACACTCAACTATTAGAGAGCTGGACGTCTGAACAGATTACAGCAATGTGGAATTCCATTGAGTATTCATAACTTTCAGAAGTATTTAACAGTTTTATAGCAGCAAAACATTTGTAAAATATCTAAATAAATCCTACTTTTTGCACCTCGTCTTGTTCCTACATTCACCAGTCTGGCTGGTTGGCTCCCTTTGTTAAAGCTGAGACATGAAGCAACTCCAGTATCCCTGTGGTAGCCATGGGTAGAAGCCGGTGTTCACTTTCTGTAATGTTCACTGCAGCGCAGGATTTTTTTCTCCGAAATGTGCCTGTAGGTGAGGAAATCCAGAGTCGCCTTTGGGAGAGGCAAGGCCTGCACTTGGAAAGTGGACACTGAGTATCTCAGGGCAGTTCGACATAGCTGCTGCAGGCTTGGCAACGGACGAGGGACTCGCCAAATTTTCACATGCCCATCTCGACACCTAGAATGAAACATAAGTAAAGTGGCCCTTTACAGTCATATGTGAACACAGCACAACGCACAGTGTGAAGCAGCAGGCAGCCAGTGACGGGGAGCAGTGTGAGGACGATATGTTGCTCAAAGGTACCTCAGTGGTGCCACTGGCAGTCCTGGGAATCAAACCCATGACTTTATGATCACAGAGGCAACTCCCTAACCAACTAGGCCATGAGATATACATACGAAATGAAAATCAGAAAGAAAAAATGTATGACAGCTGTTTATCTAATGTTGTTGGCAGAGCAACTATTTCAAACAGCTTCCATCAAAGAGATTACTACTCTAAAGGCTAAATTCTCACATCATTACTCAGGTGTCTGTGCATACTTCACATTTTGAAAGCCTTATGAATGCTGGTTTCAGTATTTGTGCCCACCGAAGGTGAACTGAAGTGTTTTGGAATTACCCCGTAGCAATGGCGCTGCCTTGTGGGTGGAAAGCACAGCACAGTCCACTCATTCTGTTGTGATCTCCCTCCAAGACCAGTTTATCTTGTTCCATGTCCCAAATGTGCAACGCCCTGTTATACAATGAAAGGAAATCTTTTGTTAACAAAAAAAAAGAAGCGGACAGTGTCTGACCAGTGTACTAAGGGCTTGAAGATTATGTAACTCTACAGGCATGTTTGAGCATGTCATATTGTTGTGAATTGTCATTCGACGCCTTTAAAATTTAAACAAACCGGTTCCATTTTCCATACAGAGGTCGGATAATGGCCATGCGAAAATAGATGTAGAACATAAACCCTCACAGATTTGGGAGAAATGGTCTTTTTGTCATAGTTACTAGGTTTGTACTTGTAAACAGCAATGTAATATGACTATGTCTCACCTGAAGTCTTTGAAAGCCAGCTGATGGGTTACAGGAGAGAAACTCAAAGCTGTCAGTAGATTGTCATTTCTGTGTACACACTGATCACAGTCCCTGGAGGCAACACAACAAAATAGGCAAATTCATCACATGCACAGTATTTTATGAACCTGTTCATTATATTCAAGGTCATATTAAGTTCTTTGAGGTGAATCCTATGTAAGAGCAGGATAAACTCTAAACTGTAGTGCTTTGGCCCTCCAAGACTAGACAACATTGCTTTCAAAGGGTTAAAAATGGATCTACTGATCAGCAAATGACGTATACGTCAGAAAACTGAAACCGAAACGACGCGGTTCTTGGCCAGTTTCCTTTTGGATAACTGGTTTATCATCGTATAATCACATCTCCAGAGCAAAACTGGATTGAGGCAACACTCACTCCACCCTGGTCAACTGATCTGCAGTGTAGGGGTCCCATAAGTCCAGCCACCAGCCTGTTGAATTGTGAAAAGAACCGATCGCAAGCAGGGCTCCATCCTGAGAGAAATCACAGGACACCATGGTCCTCTTGTGGTCATATTTCAGGTTTCGGATGAAGGTGTAGGACCGCATGCTCCACAGGTAGGCTTCCTGTAGGAACAGGACAGGATTCAGTCAGAAATAATAGAAACTGGGGGATCAATCTTTAAAGAATGATCAAATCTTGAACACCTGGGTTAGACTAAACTAATTTGACAGTTTGTATGCTATTTTCCAGTCAGTTTCTGTGTTGTACTATGGTAAAAGCTTAATAAAGCTGAATCTTGGCAAGACTGGCCTGCTTGTGAAATTACGAAACTTGGAACTGCTGTAAAAGTTTATCTAAAGTTCAAGAAGTCATGATGCAGAGCACATTGCAGGCAGTTGGGAAACCTGTCAGCTCTTTGTTTTGGGCATGTTGCATTACTGGATTCATCCAGATCTTTCACAAATGCACTGATAGATAAGGAAACAATGTGCTGTTTTTCAACCCACTTACATTTACGGCATTTAGCAGGCGCTTTCATAAAAAAGCCACTTCCATTCCATTCCCTAACTACAGGGGACAGTCTCCCTGGAGCAACTTGGGGTTAAGGGTCTTGCTCAGGAACCCACTAGGCCACCACCACTCCAAACGATTATTATACACAATGATTCATTAAGTAAAGGTACTCACAGAGTCGTGATTACACACGGAAGCAATCATGCTGCTATCTGGAGATATAGAACATTTGATCACCCAGTTTTTTGGCCCCGTCAGCACACGGGATGGTGTTCCTGTAAATAAAGTAAAGTGGTCCCTTATAGTCATGCGTGAACACACCATAGCACACAGTGTGAAATCCTTTCTCTGCATTTAACCCATTCACCAAGTGACAAGAGTGGACAGCCAGAAGAAACCATGTATAAAATGACAGCTGTTTGTTTCCTCGTTTTCTTGGCAGTGGTGCCACTAGCAGTACTGGGATTGGAACCCACAACCTTCTGATTGCAAGTGTAACTCTAACCACTAGGCCACCAGCTGCCCCACATGAAATGTAAATAATTTATCACCCAAGATAGACGAGCTTAGATGACAAAATGTGACAAGTTACATGATAATTTCTGAAATCAGCAGGAATTACATAACACACAACCATGAATGTCAAGAGTGGAGGCGCATTCCATTCGCAGTGACATACCTGTCTGTGCTCCACCCCAACATGCATTCTTCAAAAACTACTGTTGCTGGGAAGGACCAGCTTTGCAGAATGTTGACAAGAATCCCATTCAACCCACTGAGAAACTGCAGCATACTTAAATTCATCTGAACTATTCTAATTCAAAATTTTACAGCGTGTCATTCATTTTAAAAGACGTTTATTCTTCGTATGAAAAGCTAGGTTTCCATGTGATCAAAGTTTTCACGAAAACCATAAATCTATAATCTCTTTTCCACTTCTGGCTCAACTTGACTCGACTCGGTTCTGTCTCATTTGTTTTGACACGTGTGGGTCCAGCTCTGCAGCTCAATAAGTGAAAGATTTGGAGACTGGGAAGGACAAGACATCATTCACTAAACTTTTCATTTTTCTTTGGACTGGATATAATTTTGGCACAATTTAGAAAAATGTTTGGGATCATTATCCCAAGAATAAAGAATGAAATTTGTCGACTGATACATAACCCAGAAGGAATTGTGTGATGTTTTTCATGATCCGACACAAAGTGAATGTGTTACTACAGACTATAAAACCAGTCAGTTACATTTGCGTCAAGTGTTTCTGATGATTTTTTTGTTAAAAGATTTTGTGTATCGTTCCTGTTTTATAAAATCCGAGAGTGGGCCCAGACTTCTGGCCTGCAGTGTATGTCGCATATTTGCTTCTTAAAGAACACTTCGGTCATTTCAAAGCGTTTCACCATAAATATATATGAGCGATCACCTTTCTTGGCCAAGTCCCACACTCGCAGAGTTTTGTCTCTGGAGGCTGACACGAGCGTGAGGCTTCCGTTTGGAGCGAATGCCAAATCTCTCACCAAAGACTGGTGTCCGGTTAGATTTAGCATTAACTGTCCTGAGGGTAGAAGTAGAAAATAAGATAAGATAAACCTTTAAATACTGATATGTGAATGTGTGGGGTAGTTAACATTACATAACGTCTTCAAACTGAGTGTGAGTGCAAAGTCCCTTTACAAGACCATGACAACTCTCTGTCTTACCAGTGGAGACGAGCCACACCTTGATGACTCCGATTCCGAGGCCCGTGGCCAGGAGTAATTCCTCTGCATCCACACATCGCTCGGCGGCTCTTGTCCGATTGGACGGTTGAGGCCCAAATGCCATCCCCCACACAATGTGTTCACACTGCAGCGTTTGCCCCTCGCTCTCAGCAACCTCCTTACCATGACTGCAGAGGAAACCCAAGGTCACCGTTCAGACTTCAGTAAAATCACTAATGACTGGTGGTTCAAATGAATGCCTGGTTCCATTAGAATTCACAATAACACTTTTCCGATTTGATTTATGCTCGCAATAAAAATAGCTACATGCAAGAAGTACCATCTGCATATCAAAGCCTCGTGATATATATGTACAAAAGTATTGGGACACGTGGCCATTACACCAACAGGGACTTTAATGACATTCCATTCAAATGGCTTTGCACAAGATTTTGGAGTTTCTGTGGGAATTTGTGTCCATTCATTCTGTAGCATTTATGAGGTCAGACACTGATGTTGGATGAGAAGTCCTGCCTCACAATCTCCGTTCCAGTTCGTCCCAAAGGTGTTGGATGGGGTGGAGATCAGAGATCTGTGTGGCCAGTCAAGTTCTTCCACACTGAACTCATCCAGCCACGTCTTTATGGAACTCGCTTTGTGCACTGGGACAAGATCTAGAATAGAAAAGGTTCTTCCACAAACTGTGTCCACAAAGTTGGAAGCCTGGTGTTGTCCCAAATGTCTTGGTTTGCTGAAGCATTAAGACTGTCCTTCACTGGAAGTAAGGGGTCTAGCCCAAACCCCGGAAAGCAGGAGTGTCCCAATACTTTTGTCCACATAGGACAGCGTCATCTCATTGGAGAAAAATTGAAAATCCCTTTTTTTGAGATGAAATTATTCTGAGAAAAACAGATCCCTCATCAAGAAATTATTTTTTTTATCAGTGGTGGATTATTTAAAGGGGTGCAAATAACTTTGGAGGACTCTGCTGGTACAGTTCGTCATAGTAAAGACCTTTAATTATATTGGCAGATACTGATTTACAGGGGAGCCCGCTGACTAATCTCTGAATGTTTTATTGTGTGCTGTGAATATCCTGACCAATCACAGATGTTCTTTGGGTGTCTGTTGGGAGGATTTAGAAAACTTGGTCAAAATAATGCAGGCCAATCTTTAAAGAACCTTTAAAGGACAGTTTTCTTGTAATTTATTTTTACTCTTTGAAGTCCTCTTTGAATGTGTCTGTAGTTTTATATACCAGTTTTAATTTATTTTGCGGTTTTTGTGTTAAATATGGAGAGACATACTGCATCCTAAACCACGTCCACTAGTCTGATCCACCTTAATGAAGAAGTTCAGTTCATTTTTACATCTCACTGTAAGTCATAATGTGTCCTAAACCACGTCCACCAGTCTGATCCACTTTAATAAGGAGCTGGATGTAGTATGAGTGGGTTGAGAGAGGTTTCCATGTTTGTGTTTTTTGGAGAAGATTTGGGCTAGTTAGAACTAGGACGTATGATCATTTTTATCATGATAAGTTTTGTCCTAGTGTTTCACAATCTAAAAATCTGTCGATATGAAATAGTCAGTGCATAAATAACACTGACCAGCTGCAGCTTGCTTTACTAACAGCATGATTAGTTCTGGTTAATTGTATTTGCTGCAGTCTAATACAATTAATTGTGCTTGTAAGTTTTATAATATATTGTAAGTTTTATAATATTTTGCTTGTAAGTTTTATAATATACTGTGCTTTCATGGAGGAAAGGTTATGACAGTGCTGCGCTCCCTGTGGTCATCAAGCTTACATCACAGCTACAGTGAACAGAGTCCCCGCTGTGACTGAACGTGGTCGCAGTAACTAATGAGAAATCCCGATTTTAATAAGATTTTTTGGGCTCTAAGAATGGATTTAGGGGTTTCATGAGTTCAACCAAATGTATTTAAGCCAAGGTGATTTCAGCGTAAGCTGTAGAACAGCCTAAAATGACATCCAAGCAAGGTTATCCAGCATTAGGATTTCAGCATCACTTCAAAGTCAGCGTGGACTTTTCTGGAACATCATCATCACTCCTGGTTTTAGTTTATTATTTGAGAACCTTTTTTTTTTATCATTCCAGCTTTGTAGTGAAATTCATCCTCCAATGTCTCAGAAATAAATTCTCTGTATGTTGGGAAGTAAAAGGCCATTTAAAGCACAGTTTTCTCTTTAAATGAATGTGAGAAAGCCACGGCACTGAATTTGTCATTTAGTGTATAAAATGTGTTTTTTTTCTTTGTGGACTCTGCAGCATTAGAATGTGATTTTCTCTTATATTTTTAATTCTCCTATATTGTTTTCTCATCAAGGGTCTTGGAAGATTTGATCTTGCTGCATGTTGACCGTTGTTACAGTTTTTTTCAATTGCCTACGCACAATTATGAAAATTGGGCCCATATTTTCAAAAAACTTAACACAATTAGCACGACACTACAACCAAGTAGCAGAAAACCTCAAATCTTTTGCCAAATGAAGCACTATTTTTTCATAAAATCACTGTTTTGTTGTCATATTGTACACACATGCATATTATTAGCTAACTCATTTTCTAGTTTCCTAATGAAAAAAATGTACACAAAATGTTCAAACACCACATTAGATCAAATCTGTACATCTTTATTTACTGCAACCACTACAAACAGGCAAAACGAGGGGGTAAAAAAATAAACATCTCTTGACTTTACAGCTTCATCTGGCCATACAGCTTCATCGACATCACACATGTTGTCATTGGCAAGACATCGTGGGGAAAAAACTTTTAGAATGTCGGATCCATCCTTGAGTAGATACAGCATCAGTCTGATTACATGCGTCCTCCACTGCTTGAATGAGAGGTGCATGAACATATGGCTGCAGATCGTTAACCTTCCACCGCCATGCAGAGAAAAACTCCACTATTGGCTTTAGGAAGGGTGAGGATAGTGGAAGATAAAGACATGTAAACTGTGGATGATCATGAAACCACTTTCGGACCAGAGTAGATCGGTGGAATGATACATAGTCCCCGATGATAATGTATCACATCTCATCAATTTGATTTGCAGCAACAACAGTGTTATTGAGTTGCTCTAAAATGTCAGAATTAGGCTGTACTGTAAGGACCTAAGGTGGCATGGTGGTGGAAGCATGGATACCAGAAAGTTGTGATGCAGTATGTACAGTAAGCTACCAATTTGCTGTTAAAATAGGAGATGTTCTTAGTCTATGCTGATGACGAAATGTCCGAATTATAGTCGCCACTGTATATCTGCCTAGGCTTGCCTGGACTCAGCTTCCATCAAAGTCAACCAATGATTTACAAGGGTTGCACGAATTCCATTGGAAAAAATGTGGTCTTCCTCTTCTTTGTCCTCTCGCTCCAGCAGGTCTACCTCTGCTTCACCCTCTTCCTTGACCTCTGCCTTGGCCTCTTAGATGGCCTCTGCCTCTACCTGCTTCTCCACCTCCTGTCATTCTCACTCTTCTCCTTTTTCTCATGTCCTCCATGTTTGTTGCTGACAGGTTAACTCAGCTGTTCCCTTTTATAGTGCCTAAACCTGGTGTGTCTATAATTAAGCACCTAAGTGTTTGCAGACCTGGTTGTTGTGTTTAACCAATTCGTTCATGGGTGTGGTTGTTTGAAACCCAGTGCTTTGAAATGGACAAGTGTGTTTAGTGATTTTCAAATCACTGTGTGTTGAGTTTTGCAAGAAGTGTGAAGCTGTCAGTGTGCAATGTTGTGAAAATCTGGGCCGATGTTTTGCTAGCTGAGTGTAAAGTTATGCCAAATGTGGGAGACTTTTTCTTTTAGTGCTTGAGCAATTAGAAAAACTGTAATATTAGAGTGATTTAATTTTCCCTGCTAAAAACAGGCCACTCACTTTCTCGTCTTTTTTCCTTAAACAGGGACGACATGTCAAAACTGGACAGCTGGCGGCCATCAAGGTCATGGACGTCACGGAGGTAAGAAACAGAACGGAAATAATTATTAAATCACCACATGAAGGAATCGTTAATGGAAGTGACACTTATTTGAACAATAGTCATAGAAATTAGTTTTTTCTGTACATGATTTTGTTTGGTTATGCAAACTAATCTGACTGAGTAATAAATAGTGTGACTCCATACGAGCATGAAACGACGATGTTGTGCAAATTTTGGGCTGATTTGAGTAAGTTTTGTTTTAACTATGTTATTCATGCAGTGTGTGAACTTTATTGTGGGGGAAAAAGCAACACTGATGGATATACTGCTATAGCCTGAGTAAGGAAATATATGTAAATGTATTGGTTTTGTGACATCACAAAAACTGATTAGGTAAAGGGCTGTTTTTGCAGCCTGTTTTCCATTGACAAACCGTATGTATGGATTAGTGAATGTACATTTTGAAATTACAACAGACTTCAAGCATTTTTAATTCCAGAAAAGTGATAATATGGTCTTTTAATATGTTGAAGTGTAAAGTAAACCAAACACACCACATCGCAGCAAAGTGTTAGGTAGCAGTGTGTGTGGGGAAGAAGTGTGAAGTAGCAGTGTGTGTGTGTGTGTAGGGAAGAAGTGTGAGGGAGCAGTGTGTGTGTAGGGAAGAAGGGTGAGGGAGCAGTGTGTGTGTGGGGAAGAAGTGTGAGGGAGCAGTGTGTGTGTGGGGAAAAAGTGAGGGAGCAGTGTGTGTGTGTAGGTAAGAAGTGTGAGGGAGCAGTGTGTGTGTGGGGAAGAAGTGTGAGGGAGCAGTGTGAGTTTGTGTGGGGAAGAAGTGTGAGGGAGCAGTGTGTGTGTGTGGGGAAGAAGTGTGAGGGAGCAGTGTGTGTGTGTGGGGGAGGAAGAAGTGTGAGGGA
>JBBJLS010000041.1:4218974-4234768 GCA_037577275.1 Bryconaethiops microstoma
AGAGAGAGAGAGAGAGAGAGAGAGAGAGAGAGAGAGAGAGAGAGAGAGAGAGAGAGAGAGAGAGAGAGAGATGGAGATAGAGAACAGAGATGAGGAATGCAACATTTTTTTAACTTTGGTAATAATTACATTAAAATATGGTTCAAGATTCAAACAGAATTAATTTGAGTTACTTCTATTGTTCTTTACTGTTGTTTTGTTATTACTCTGTGAAATGACCTTCAGTTTGAGAAAGGCACTAAAAATGCTTTTTTATCATTATTAATACCTCTCCCAGGATGAACTCAACATCACAAAACTGTCGGTTCTCCCACAGCTTGCCATAGTCTTCATGAAGAGTGCATTTCGGATAACAAGAGAACTATGTGAAGTAAAAGAAAAAGAAATAAATCCACGTTTTTTGGGTCTTTTTAAAGGAAAGAAAACAGCTACAATTTAGCAAATGAATCCATGTTAATGTGATTTCATTCAGTGAGTGCCATAGTGGTATTTTTTATTCAATTTAACTGTTCGACAACACAGAACGGTTATCGATCATCAATAGAATTCTAATTCTAAACTACTCACCTGAAACCTGTACATCTCTCCGCTGCGGACATTGTTGTCTACTGTTCCTCCAAAGATGTACATGGCATCATGGATTACTGCAGCTGCGTGGAACAATCTCCCACTAGGCATCTGAGAGTAAATGTGCGTCACATTAAGCTCAGTTACATATCATTCTTTTCTATTTTATAGATGCAGGACTTCTTTCATATATAATCCAATCTTTACCTTTTTGGCCAATATAACTTTTTAGGTGTGAGTTTTAAACTGCCAAAGGCCAATTCTGTGAGTGCCACATTATGAACTAATTTGTTTGGTACTTTATGAAGTGCAAACTATGCATTTTATACAAAATATAACAATAATATGCATTCTAACAATAAGAATGTATCAATACTGAATTTCAAGGCCAATAATGATACACTGATAATACACCCTGCTGTTGCTAGTACCATTACTAACAATGCAGAACTGTTTAACCTGCTTAAATACTATAATAAGCATATGAAGTAGTGTGCGCATAAGACATTTTAAGACTCCCTTTCTGGCTTCAAACACCTCCTGAAAACTTTTCAGAGAAAATTTCCTCTCCTAATCTATCTTCTTGCACTACTCTTATATAAAGACTTTAGCACTTAGAGATCTCTTCTGGTTCTCACACTGTCCTGAAACTTGAGTGTTCCTCGTACTGTAAGTCACGTTAGATAAAACCATCTGCCAAATGAATGTGAGACGAAAAGGATATAAAGTACATCATAAACAAGATAAATAAGCATATATGACTTAGTTAAATCAGATGAGTTATTGTAAAGAATGAATATATTCAGAGAACTCAGGAGACACTGTTGTACAGACTCCTAACAGTGTTGCTGTGGCTGTGTAAGACCATCAATAAAAATGTATTTTTCACATTCATCTTTCAATATATTGGTCTTCATACTCTTGATTTACGGTATTACCTCACTGTCTGTGCTGGGCTGAATCACCTCCCATGTCTGAGAGTCTACATCGTAGCAGTGGAGCTCGTTGGGCAGGGTGTTATCCGCCGCTCCACCAAAAACATACAGGTGACGGTCAAACGCTACCATGGTGTGGCCGTAGCGCCTCTGGGGCGGTGGGGGGGATCCTCTCAATAAGTGTTCAGTTGGAATACGTGTCCATCTGTGAGGTTCGATCCAAAAATCAAAAGATCAGTTTGTGGTGTTTAAATCATTTTAATGCATGACAAATGTTGATTATATTATATTTCTAGTACACTTACATGTGACCTTTAAACTCAAACTGGAATAGGTTGTTGGTGATCTTGGCCCCACTCTGACCAGAGAAGACAAACATCTTGTCCCGACACACAGCTACTGGGAAGTTACAGCAGGAGGGTGGAATCTCACCACTCTGTTCAATCTGGGGCAGAAAAAACAGCATTTTCTATCACCCACCACATTACATAGCAATGGCCCACCTATAGAATTTAAAACACATTGGTTCATTTGGTAATAGCAGATAATGTCACCATTTTTACAGGTCATTAGGTACTATTTTATAAAACACTTATTCTTTTGTATGCATGTTATGCATTACATTACAGGGACAACAACGTAGACATGAGATCTGATTACACTGATTTGTAAGTCCACTAAAGATCAATACTAATTCCTTCATGCTTGAATTTCACAGAAAGTATTATTTTGTCTCTCTGGTTTTTCCTTTTGCATGTTTGTAGCAAAAATGTTGGCCATTTGGCTGACTGTATCCACAACTTTTTTTTATTTTGGTGATGTAATGCCAACAATGTGTCATATTACCACAATTGATATAGTATGACACATAAAATACATGTGCTGTGAGCAAAAAAACAAGTTATGTAAAATTGTTTCACAAAGCAATGTCACGTGAAACAATGCATTACTGCTGTCAATACGTAAGAGCAGCCAATTCCCAAAAATCATTTTCAGTATTCTTTAGTGAGACCAGAAGGACATATTACCATTCCTGATTTGTATTACGCTGCAATTATAACAAAAATATGGTATCATCCAACTGAAAAGAGACCCTTTTTACATTTAAATCAAACACATTTTAAACCTACAATTGTTTTATTCGCTTAATTCTGGATCCAGCCCCTACCCTGAGTCATCGTTATTAAGAACATATCATAATTTATATAAGAACACGTCATAGCAAGTACCTATAAGGCCAGCCTTAACTATTGGAGTCACTTTGAACCCCATTGCATGTAATCTGCTCTAATTGCACTCCAGATGCTTTACATGTGTTAGTTTTGATAGTTAGTTTCTTTATTTTTTAATTTAATTTCACAAAAAGTCGAGTCCACATGCTTACTCACCTCTTCCCAGCAAGCCTGCTCACGATCCTGGAGACTGATGGTCCACATGTCATTCAGCCTGTGGAGAAAACAAACCAAATCAGATTTATTCTTTCATAGCCTTGACATTTTTGACATTTTTAATGACATTTTAAGCAACAACTCCACAAACTATCAGTTGCTCAGGACTGTCATGTACAAATGCATAACAAAATTTTTTTTTTACTCACATTGTGGCTTATGTATATAAACTTACCTTGCATTTCCATCGTAACCAGCAAAAATCCATAGCTTGTCATTATAAACGGTGGCTCCATGGGCAGACCTGGCTACTAACCTGAATACACATTCAGTAAACTGTTTAGAGTATATGGTAGATTTTACACACAAAGGAATATAAGCATCGTCAAACTAAGTCTTACCTCCCCTCCACCTTCCACTCTGTCCATTGGCCAGTGGCAAACTTATACTCAAACAGATCATTTTTGTTCTTCAGATTGGAGTTTGAATAGATATCTCCTGTGTAGCCACCTAAAACATTGCAAACAGTCACAATGTTTAAATGCTAATCAAAACTAACGTAACCAATATAATGTAAAATAAACTGTTCATTAAGATGCAACCTTGTCCACCAAGGATAAACAGTCTCGCACAGACTGAAAAAGCATCCTCAACAAAAAAGGTTTAAAAAACAAAACACTGTAGCTTTGAGCTACAATTGGTCACTGGTACCACCTGCTGGACAAACATGGATCTCTTTACAAAAAAAAAAAAAAAAAAGTGTTTCTCTTTACAAAAGTACAGAGAACATGATGAATGAACTTGCATTTCTGGAGAAAAAAAAAATTTGGAATACGAATATTTGGGTTTATTCTTCACATCTATATTCTCTGACACACCTTGAAGAACAGGATGTTTTATGAAAGTATTATGGCCTTTTTAAGGTAAACCAATCTAGACAGTAGCAGAAACTATATTTAGATATTCACAGTCTGTCTGATGACGCACTGAATTCTGTGCCCTTCAGTTTTATTATTGTTGGTGAATTACCAAGTGAAGCCTGCTCACAATTCAGATTAAGAACAAAATCTAGGTATTTTAAGGGTTCCTCCAAAAACTTTCGTTCTTTCAAGGGGGTCCATGATAACAGAAGAATACAAAGGAAACACCTACATATATTTCTTTTAACAAGTTGGGTGTGAGAAATGCATCCAGTACCAGAATTGAAAAAAAAAAAAAAACTTACCAAATACAAACATGCTGCTTCCATACACTACAGCAGAGTGGTGATATCTGGGTGCAGGTGGGGTTCCAGTAGTAAACGCTCTGTTCAGTTAAACAAAGCAGTGTAAACAAGCATCTGTAAGTGTCATATGATTCTAAAAATGACTCACAAAAATAAAAACAGAACATTAGCAAGACACCCACCGGCACCATGAGCAGTCCTTCACATCAAAGCGCAGAAGATCATTAAGCATGTTTTTCCTGCAAGAATAAAAGAGATGAGACTTCAGCTGGTATCAGAAGCATCCCGTCTCACCCTTTATAAGAAGGAGCTGTGCACAGCTTCTTACCCATTGTCCCCTCCAAACACGTAGATGGCATCCCTGTACGCCACAACTGTGTGCTTGCTGCGTCTGTAAAGATACAAACATCACTCATCAATCACCAAATACGATCTTCATATTTCATTTCCAGAGATCCAGACTTTCTTGTATTTTAATGTGGTCTTGAGGAACAGTTCTCCAGGCTTCCTGAAGGACTTTCAAAGACTCTCATATCCAGTTCAGTCCCTGAACCGGACCAGTTTCAGAGGAATGTTTTTGTTTGTTAAGACACTCAGTGACCTACATATGAATTATTCAAGCAGAACAAAGCACATCTAACTGAAGTCCTGAACCAGTGAAGAAACAGAAGTAGATGATTCCAGATGATCAGTATACTGGTGGTGCTGAATGCTAAGTGTTTAGAACTCCTTTATCTAGGCTCCTTGTATTTTTAGGCACTGTGCAGCCTGTCGCAGTAAAACATTGTTCCAATTTCTTTCTCTTAATCTACTCAATATGCCAAAAATAATACAGTTTAAATGGCAGAAAATAGTATTTTCACACCAACAAGGTGATCCAAAGCAAAATATAAAGAAATTAGGGGCGGCTCAAGACTTTTTACTTTACTGTAAACAAAAAACCTTTTGATTCTAAAGGATAAAGAGAGGTTGGAAACTGGTCATATAACAAAATATTGTGACTGGTTTGGTCCAACCAACCACACAAACATTACAGAAATAAACTACAATAAATATGCAGAATATGGGCCCTTTAATGAGAAGCACAATATTTCATGTGCACAATATGTTCAGACGCTGCTAATGCCCTTCCTTTTGCAATATTATATATTAACATATATATATATACAAAATATTTGCTGTTTTTCATGTGCAATTTCTTTGCAACACACTATTTAACTTCATACTGTCATATGTGCAGTAATTTGCTGTCCAGTGTGGCCTTGCTCACCAAATGTTTTACATATATGCAGGTAAATAGTTTATTTTGAATTACATCTACACACACACACTATGTTCAACTAGACTGTTTATTCTTTATATAGGTTATGTCTAATGGTCACTATCTGCACTTTAGGCAGGTATTATTGTGGACTTTGGTCACAGAGAAACATTGTTTCATCTCACTATGGACTTGTATACAGTTGCTGATGACAAAGTGAACCTTAAGACCATATCAGTATCAGAAAACTTTATTGATCCCAGAGGAAATTGCTTGAGTGTGGCTGACCAGTCTAGCACTTAATACATACACTATATGGACAAAAGTATGCCTGACTATTAAACCAACAGGGACTTCAATGACATTGCATTCAAATACGCATACTTTAATATGGAGTCACCCCCTGTTCCCTGTTTTTGGGGTAAATTTGTCCCCTTTCATTCTGTAGAGCATTTATGAGGTCAGCCACTGATGTTGGATCAGAAGGCCTTGTTCGCAATCTTGCTTTGTGCACTGGGGCACAGTCATGGTGGAATAGAAAAGGGCTTCTCCAAACTGTGCCCGCAAAGTTGAAAACACGGTATGCTGAAGCATTAAAATTGTCCTTCACTGTAAGAGGCCTAGAACAAGCCCTAAAAAACACATGTGTCCCAATACATTTGTCCATACAGTGCATGCCTTCTTGAGGTTGTACATCAACACTGTGCTTTTAGACTTTACTATACACACAAACACAATGAATAAACACATTTGGCAATCAGTAATACTGGTCATCCATACCTCGCACCCACAAACTCGTCGCACGGTGGAAGCCTTCTCCAGCGATGGACGGTCTCGAAGGGGCCAAAGTTGAGTGTCAGGTACTCAACGCTGTCCGAGCAGCTGTGGTCGAAGTCCACACTTGGGGCCACTTTGGATTTACAAGACATGGCTCCAGGAAACCATGACATTCAGCAGGAGCACAACAGGGCTGCGTCTGACCACCACAGGGGGAAAGAAACCAGCCAGCTCGGCCTGTGATTAGAAAGTCGTGGGTTCGAATCCAAGGACTGCTAGCGGCACCACTGTTCCCCAGGCGCTGTGTTCCTGGCTGCCTGCTGCTTCACTGAATGGGTTAAATACAAAAGGAATTTCACACTGTTCACACTGTGTGTTGTGGTGTCTTCACATATGACAAATTACACACTCTACATTTACACTGTGTGAGTGACTGGCCAACTCAACCCCCTAAAATGTGCAGATATCTTTAGTATCTTTAACAAGCCCTTACGCCCTAAAGACAACATTATTAGTCTGACAGTTGTCATAGTTACCTGCAATTTCATTTTGCTAGCTAGCTGGCTAGCCAACAACTCCCACACTGGCGAGCCCTTTAAATGTGTCCATAATGTGGTTTTCTCGAAGTCCACGCGTTTTAGATATCAACTAACACTCAGTATATGTCACACGTCAAAAACATCTAGCATAAAAACGACTGATAACTGTATTTACTGCCACCCGGCTACAGCAAAATAAACAAGTTAGCTCCTTTCCTCCTGGCTGCTATGGGCGGAGCCTCAGCAGCCGCACTTGCCATGCGTGATTTCTTCGATTCTGATTGGTCCATTCGCTCGATTCATAAATTTTTGTTTTCTAACAGTTCTTCTTCTTCTTCTTCTTCTTCTTCTTCTTCTTCTTCTTCTTCTTATTATTATTATTATTATTATTATTATTATTATTATCAGTAGTAGTAGTAGTAGTAGTAGTAATAGTAGTAGTATTGTTGTTGTTGTTATTGTTATTATTGTTGTTGTTTTGTTGTTGTTGTTTTTATTATAATAATAATTATTATTATTCAAATGAAGTGCACAACATCTAACAACGCTCATCAGAACATTAGATCTCACATTTTTGTTTTTATTTTTTCATTGATTACTTTGTATTCTTACTTGTTTTGAAATGTACTTTTTACCTCAAAGCAGTGGAAGCTGTTAAAGGGGGTCCAACTCCATGTTAAAGTCTGTGTATTTGTAATGTAATGTCATTAAAGCCCCTGTTGGTGTAATGGTCAGGTGTCCCAATACTTTTGCCCATGTCGTGTGCATAAAAACATAAGTACAGAGACCGATCTGTATTGTAATAAGCCAATGACGTGCAATCTTCGTAATGTCTCTCCGCGCTATGATTGGTTCACAGACTTTTTGGGGCGGAGCCACCAAGTGGCGCTCGTGGCAAGCAAAAGAAAACGCGCCAAATTCTGAGTCGTCGGGGGAACAAGTGAATAGCAATGTTTACATGTTATAAATGAATATAAAACTTAGTTTCTGTTAACTCTGATGCCAACTAGGGCATCGAGATCGATAAGAGGAGGTAGTTTGAAATCGCAGTGACTGAGAAGACAGAGAAAAGTTGATGTAAAACACGTCAACATTGCTTTGGATGCCGAATTGTGCTAAGCTAATGGTGGTTGACAGGAGTAGCAGCAGCAGCTTCTAAACAGTCCGAAGAACTTTAAAATGGTTTTGCAAAACAGTGGACGATACAGGGCAGACCGTAATGGAGGAGATCAGGAGAACCAGCAGTAAGTTCGCTTTTACTATAGTTCAATCCATACGGAATGAAATACACTATTTTGGACAAACGTATCGGGACGCCTGACCATTACACCGGCAGGTTCTTTAATGGCATTGCATGAAAGCACATACACTTTAATATGGAGTTGGTCCTGCCTTTGTATATATAACAGTTTCCACTCTTCTATGAAGCCTTTCCACAAGATTTTTGGAGTGTTTTTGTTGGAATTTGCCCATTAATTCTGTAGGGTATTTATGACACCAGGCACCGATGTTGGACGAGAACGCCTAGCTCTTAATCTCCGTTCTAGTTCATCCCAAAGGTGTTAGATTGGGTTGAGGTCAGGTCTCTGTACGGGCCAGTCAAAATTGGAAGCATGGCGTTGTCCAAAATGTCTTGGTATGATGAAGCATTAAGATTGTCCTTCACTGGAAGTAAGGGGGCTAGCCCAAACTTTGAAAAACAGGTGTGTCCCAATACTTTTGACCATATAGTGTATGCTTTGATGTAAAAAGTACTTTTCAAAACAAGAATACAAAGCATCAGGTCCAAAATAACTTTAATATTGTGTAAGCTATAGAACTGCAGGGGAACCTCGTATTACATCCAGAATCTGCCAGCATATAAGCTAAACGTTGATAGGCTCTGTTTTTATATCTAAAATTAAATGATAAAACTCAAAAGTCTAGTGTGCACATTCACAAAGCAGTCCAGCTTCTGTTATCAACATAATACATTTTATAAACAAAAAGGCTTAAAAACATTCTGGGTAAGGACTGCAGTGTCATTGCTTAATAACATGCATCTATAACACAAATATAGCCACTTACCATTTACTATCCAAAACCATTAGTGAACTTAAGAGTTTTTGCATGTAATATTCATGGTAAAATAGTGGCACAAAAACTCTCTTGTTCACCATTTTGCCTTACAAAGCTCTGCATGTGCCTGTCTCCCATAAATGTATTTAAAATATGTATTTTAGACTTTTATTCAGTGCTTAATCATGGTCATCCAATAGTTCTTATATAATTTCATTAACTTTTTTGAGCAGTAAATTACTTTGAATATATGTTTATTACTGCCTTTTGGCAACGATAATGACTCATGAAATATGGTAGAATGATGCATTTTCACTTCAAACCACTCTGAATGTACTTATGCAGAAACATTTACAAATCTGAAAATTCCTCTTTAAATGCATGAGAATGACTAACAGATTAATGGCATTGTAGATTTATGACATTGTTTTCTTTGTAGCATAATGCAATATTTTTGTTTTGCGCGTAGAGATGATGGACCCAGCTTGTCTGCTGTCAAGCGGCTTGAGAGGAGTCAGTTTACTGATGGGATGGATGGACGGTTTGGCTTCGAGAGGATGAAGGAGCCTAGTGAAAAAACTGGATGGTTGATTAACATGCATCCGGTAAGGTTAAGTGTTAATGCGTCAAGTTTTTCATTGTAATTCCCAATAACAAGAGAAGACAAAATGCTTTGCAGTTAAATTGATGGGCATGATGCGCAGTTCTTTTATATAAATTCACAAAAACCCATAATTAATACAGGGCAAAAAACTGTCTTTATGTGACTTGTAGTTTAAAGTTTGAAGTTTGTTTGCTGTGGTGATGGACAGGTTGACAGATGAGATTAGACAGGAGTTCCCTGTGGACTATGATGTTTGCAGATGACATTGTGTTTTGTAGTGAGAGTAGAGAGCAGGTTGACAAGACCTTGGAGAGATGGAGATATGCTCTGGAAAGGAGAGGAATGAAGGTCGGTAGGACTAAGGCAGAATACCTGTGCGTGAATGAGAGGGAGGACAGTGGAATGGTGAATACAGTAAAACGGGCGAAGTTGGAGGAGTTAAAATACTTGGGGTCAGAAGTCCAGAGTAACAGGAAAGTGTGAAAGAGAGGTGAAGAAGAGAGTGCAGGCAGGGTGGAATGGGTGGAGAGGAGTGATAGGAGTGATTTGTGTGGTGGAATGGGTGGAGAAGAGTGGAAGAGTGATTTGTGTGGTGGAATGGGTAGAGAAGAATGTCAGGAGGGATTTGTGTGGTGGAATGAGTGGAAAAGAGTGACCGGAGTGATTTGTGAGGTGGGATGGGTGGAGAAGAGTGTTAGGAGTGATTTGTGGCAGGCAGGTACCAGCAGGAGTGAAAGGGAAGGTGTACAAGACGGTGAGACCAGCTGTGTTTTTTCGTTTGATGGTTTGGAAACAGTGGCACTGAGGAAAAGACAGGAAGCAGAGCTGGAAGTGGCAGAATTGCAAATGTTAACTCCTACACTGGGAGTGACGAGGATAGACAGGATCAGGAGTGAGTTTATCAGAGGGACAGTTTGAGTTGGTCCTTTTGGAGAAAAAAAATCAGAGGTGAGATTGCAGTAGTTTGTACATGTGTTGGGAGAAGGATGCTGAGGAGAGCTTCTGAGCGTGTTGTACTGAGAATGGAGCTGCAGAGAAGAGGAGAAGAGGGAGGTCTAGTAGAAGGTTTATGGATGTGCTGAGGGAGGACATGCAGGCGGTTGGTGTGAGAGAGGAAGGTGCAGAGGACAGAGGAGATGGAGACGATTGATCCGCTGTGGCGACCCCTTATTGGGAGCAGCCGAAAGTAGAAGTTATAGTTTGAAGTGTACAGTTTATGAAGGGAAGCTGTGTTATCCAGATAAGGTATTAAAATAAATGCTACCTGTGATGTTTGACTTCTAGACAGAGATTCTGGATGATGACAAGAGGATGATCAGTGCTGTGGATTATTACTTCATTCAGGAGGATGGCAGTAGATTTAAGGTGAGAAATAACCTTGGTAAGCCAACAGTCTGTGCATTTTGCTTCTCTACTGTGTTCTTTAACACTGTTTCTTTTAATAGGCCGCATTACCCTATAAGCCATATTTCTACATAGCCTCTAGAAAGGTAAGACAAAAGCTTTGAGTACATTCTGTTTGACCTGTATATGTTTGCTATATGCACAAAGTGACACTTGTGTGATTGTATGTAGAACTGTGAGCGAGAAGTCATCTCCTTCTTGTCAAAGAAGTTTCAAGGAAAGGTGGCAAAGCTAGAGATGGTCCCCAAAGAAGATCTAGATCTGGTAATGTGATGGTTTTTTTTTTCTTTTTCTCATTCAGTCATTATTTTTCTATGTGACTCAATTAATTTATTTCTTTACTTGGTATTTCATTGCATTTTTTGATGTCATTAAGAATCCAAAGTGATTGTAAATCCAAATGGTTTTATTTATTTATCCGTCTGGTATTAAACCATGTCGATGGATTCTGTGCTTTGGTTTAAGTTCTCTTTTGTTTTATTTTCTGTTCCAGCGTAACCACTTGGTGGGTCTTAAGAGGAACTACATCAAACTGTCCTTTAACACCGTGGAAGACCTTATCAAAGTGAAGCGTGAGATTTCGCCTGCTGTTAGAAAGAACAGAGAGAGAGAGAAATCCAATGATACCTACACTAACATGCTGTCAAGGTATTCTGTGTAACCCCTTATCTGAGAGTATCATGTGGAGGGATTTTTAATGGCTTATCTTCTATATTGTTCGCCTCTGTTAGGCGTTGTGAATAAATTTTGTTTTTCAGATTGAAAACTTTCTTTTGCATACTAATACCCAGTGTTTTGTTTTTTTTCAACCACTGCTTACAGTTCACCTAACCTTATTATTTAACTGATCTCTTTGGTCCCTGTGTGTAGTGCGCTCGTCGGTGGAAGTGTGACGACAGCTGATGAGGATGGTACGTCTAAGAAAATAGCAGACCAGTTGGACAACATTGTGGACATGAGGGAGTATGATGTGCCTTACCATGTTAGGCTGTCCATTGACCTCAAGATCCATGTGGTAAGAACACAGGGTTGTAAGGACCATGTACAAGATTCAGAGAGAATTATAAGATAAGATCAGATAAGATAAACCTTTATTAGTCCCGCAAGTGGGAAATTTGCATTGTCGTGGCAGAAAGTGGACAGTAGAAATGTAAGGGCAGCAAAAATTAAAAACAATAGATTAAAAACTATACCAACAGTACAGTGTGAAAAGTATAAACATTGTTTTATAGAAGAGATTTACATTAGTTTCACATCCCAATGTGTCTGTTAATGCATTTGCTAGCGTTCTGTTACCGTTTTATAACTGAGGAATGTGCTTATTTAGTTCTAAAACAGTTCACAAAGTTATTTGTGTTTTACATATTAAATGTTAATTTTAAGCGTCTTTGCCTCCTTCCAGGCTCACTGGTATAATGTGCGGTACAGAGGCAGTGCTTACCCTCCAGAGATTGTGCGCAGGGATGACCTTGTTGAAAGACCTGTAAGTATAAGTGTTTTTTCTGTCATGAGATGTTAAAATTATCCACTATCACCTGCATTAGATTTACTAAACTTTAGCATTCACGTGTGATTCGTTTATCACAGTAAGTCATCAATACACAGTTTCCTGTTACTTTAAAGATGTGTAATTTGTGTAGGGCCGGCTCAACCAGCAATTACATACATTTTCAAAATCCTCTCCAAATCCACATGAACTAGCTGAAATGTTACTTATCTGTCTAAAGGGTTTTTTTTAAATGTTTTTAGGCTGCAGTCTTTGTAGCTTAAAAGAAGATGAAAGTTCCAAATAAAAAGTTAATATTTGAGTATTTCGATTTGTCAGGCTGGTCTTAGATTGACACTGTGGCTCTGTTGTGTTGGGGTTTTTAAAAATTATTATTATTATTATTTTTTTAAAGGATCCAGTTGTGTTGGCGTTTGATATTGAGACCACCAAGCTCCCTCTGAAGTTCCCAGATGCAGAAACGGACCAAATAATGATGATCTCATACATGATTGATGGCCAGGTCAGTGATCAGTAAGACTTTAGCAACGTAAACACATTTAAATTGTTAGTGTGTGTGATCTGTGTTGCTTTAAAATGTATTTGTTAATAAAGAGAAAATAGAGATGTTTGTCTTTGACCATTCGGTGCACTGCCCCTCACTTGCTTATTCTGTTTCCTCTTAGGGTTTTCTGATTACAAACAGGGAGATCGTCTCAGAGGACATTGAAGATTTCGAGTTCACACCTAAGCCCGAGTATGAGGGACCCTTCACTGTGTTCAATGAACCTGATGAGGCAAGTGAGAGAATTTGAGGTTTTGTCACCAGCTACTTTCTATTAATAGACACTGCTGTGTTCTTTTCTGGCCTTTATACTCCAGGAGAATTTTACTGACAAAGTTACCATTGTTTTCTTGCAGGCTGCTCTTATTCAGAGATGGTTTGAGCACGTCCATGAAACTAAACCCAACATCTTTGTGACTTACAACGGAGACTTTTTTGACTGGTAAGCCCAAGTATCTTAGAGTGAATCTGCGAATACAGGGATGCGGTGGATTTCTGAGCTATACTACCTTAAGTCTTTCAGTATGTGTGAAAGATAAGTCTGTGACTGCCCATTTTTCCTTTCATCAGGCCATTTGTAGAGACGCGTGCAGCCCACCATGGCCTCAGCATGTACCAGGAGATCGGTTTTCAGAAGGACAACCAGGGCGAGTACAAAGCCAGCCAGGCCATTCACATGGATTGCCTTAGGTAGGAACAACTAAGGGCCAGTCAAGTATAACTAAGGAAGATCAAAACATTTAAAGTAAAATAAGTTAAATGCAAAATAGATGTAATTTTTCACAGTAATGGATTTTCAGGATTTATTGTAGCATCTTGCATCTACCAGGGGCAGCTGGTAGCCTGGTGCTTAGGGAGTTGCCCCTGTGATCGGAAGGTTGTAGGTTCAAATCCCAGGACTGCCAGTGGTACCACTGAGGTACCCTTGAGTAAGGTACTATCTCCAGACACTGCTTCCTGGATGCTGCGTCACTGGCTACCCACTTGGGTTAAATGCAGAGAAGAACTTCACCCTGTTCACAATGTGTGTTGTGTTCATGTGTGACAAAAAAGGCCATTTCACACTTTACATTTTACACATCAGTATCTTTGACTATAGTGCATGGAGTAACAGAATGTAAGGATGTTTGTTGTACTATGACTGATTTCTCTCACACACCATAATAGGTGGGTAAAAAGAGACAGTTACCTGCCTGTAGGAAGCCATAACCTGAAGGCAGCAGCAAAGGCCAAGCTAAGTTATGACCCTGTGGAGTTGGACCCAGAGGAGATGTGTCGTATGGCCACTGAAGAGCCACAGGTAGCTGAACTGATTCCACACTCACTTTTGTATCATCACTTCTTTAATTACTATATCATTACTTTAAATCTCATATAGGAATTCAGTTGTAAATTAAAACAACCAGACAAGGTTTTTTTTATAGATTATTTCCTTTTCACAGTTTCTTTACCAATGTAATTTTTATTAAAATTACCAATGTAATTTTTATTTCTTCACTTCCTATGATTTTGCATCCTCCAGACCTTGGCCACCTACTCTGTGTCGGACGCTGTGGCCACCTACTACCTCTACATGAAATATGTCCACCCCTTCATCTTTGCCTTGTGCACCATCATCCCCATGGAGCCTGATGAGGTACAGAAAATAGAAAGAGAAGTGCATATCTTTTTATTATAAACATCACTTTAATTGTTCATAATAAATAGTAAAGGAAGTGCCAAACAGGATTGATTGTCCACAAATCTGTATTTAAAAAAATATTTATATTATATAAATATATTTATATAATTTGTGTAGTAATTTTTTTTTAAATTTTATTATTATACTCATATTGTATAGTTTTTGTAGGTTATGCTGCTTCTACTTTCTTCTCTTGTTCTGTCCACTTTGCTATTGTAACAATGCAAATTTCCCACCCGTGGGACTAATAGAGGGTTATCTTATCTTAATTTGTGTCTTCTTTGGCCAACATAGAAAAGCAAGCTGTTTTTGCAGTCATGAGGTTGACCGTTTCTTCCATGTTTCTCTGGCTGACTGTGTGTGTGTGTGTTTTCTACTAGGTGTTACGTAAAGGTTCGGGGACGCTCTGTGAGGCGTTGTTGATGGTGCAAGCTTTCCATGCCAACATCGTTTTCCCCAACAAGCAGGAGCAAGTGTTCAATAAGCTCACTGATGATGGCCACGTTCTGGACTCTGAAACCTATGTGGGAGGCCATGTTGAGGCTCTGGAGTCTGGAGTTTTTCGCAGCGACATCCCATGCCGTTTCAAAATGGTAAACTTCTGTTGCTGTCTATGTTCTGTTCTGTGTTATCAACAAAGGCCCAGAGTTTAATGCAGAGCTTAAAGCTTAAAAACTAACCTTTTTAACAGAGCTGCAGGTTTGAAATAATTGCACTGTTCTGTATAACGCAACATAAAGTCCAGATGTTTTCAGGAATGTTTTCAGTATGTGAGTTTTATTTATTCATTATCAATATCTGTCAACAGAATCCTGCTGCATTTGACTTCTTGCTTCAGAGGGTGGAGAGGACTCTTCGTCATGCAGTTGAGGAAGAGGAGAAGATTCCACTGGAGCAGGTCACAAATTTTCACGAGGTTTGTGTTCACCAATTGATGGAAAGTGTTGTGGTCTGAAAACCTAAGTCTGAAACTTTTTCTAAGTCAAAAAATCTAACGGAGTCAGAAAGATGCAGCATCGCTGTTTCATTCATAGTTTACAGCCGTGGCCCGTGGGAGCTGCTTCAAAACCCGTCCACCAGGCTCTGTACAGAGTTCTTATAGGCCTCAAAATTCAACACCCATTTTTCTAATACAACCCACTGATCGATTCTCTACCAGTAAAGTTTTATCACCTGATTTGCTTAACTCCACCTCTTGACACCTCCAGTCTGGCCTTCAAAGACACCTGAAAGTGAAAGTGAAAGTGACCATTCTGTCATACTAGAACACACCACAGCACACAGTGTGAACAGCACGAAATTCC
>JBBJLS010000041.1:4234868-4251978 GCA_037577275.1 Bryconaethiops microstoma
GGGGACGGTACCGTGCTCAGGGTACCTCAGAGGTGCCACTAGCAGTCTTGGGAATCGAACCCACGACTTCTTGATCGTAGGGCGAACGCCTTAACCACTGCCACCACCTGCATGTCCAATCTGACTTTCAAGGTCATCTCACATAGTAAGGCATTGTGCCCTCTTCACTTAAACTCACTGTACAGGGCATGTGGTCAGACATGAGTTTAAACTTAATTGTAGGGGATTTTTATGTTAAAACTCATATAATTGTGCCATGCCGTCGATCAGTAAAATACCCCTTCAGAAGTAGATTCAGTCAATAGCTAGTAGCTATTATATGGATTTGACAATATCTTTTCTCTTAAGCCTAGTAATTTGCTTTTCTTTTTGCTCAGGTTTGCGACGAGATCAAGAAGAAGCTGATCTCTTTGAAGGAAGTACCAAACAGGATTGAATGTCCTCTGATTTACCACTTGGATGTTGGGGCCATGTACCCCAACATCATTCTTACCAACAGACTACAGGTTAGTTATATTAGACTGTATATGAGACCATTATTAGTAGTCAAAATGTCCAGTAAACAAATGCTGGAGTGAATACATAAAAGATAGTTTTGATATACTGCTGCACCTGATATTAACCAATGATCTTATCAAATTATGAATGAAATGAGTCTTGGCATGTTTGAACCACTCTTTGTTTCAGCCCTCTGCCATGGTAGATGAGGCTACCTGTGCTGCATGTGATTTTAACAAACCTGGAGCAAACTGTCAGCGCAGGATGGCCTGGCAGTGGAGAGGAGAGATCAGTGAGTGGCCACCTCAGCTGAATAATGAGGGCTTTATAATATTTTCACTCAAACTTTCCATTCTCGTTCTTTTGCATTAGAATTAAGACTCAGAGCTCTGTAGGTTAATAAAAGGTGTCAAATCTTTTCTCATTCCTTTCAGTGCCGGCCAGTCGAAGTGAGTTTCACCGTACCCAGCAGCAGCTGGAGTCTGAAAAGTTCCCTCCTCTGTTTCCTAATGGGAAACCCCGAGCCTTCCACGAGCTCAACAAGGAGGAGCAGGCTCGCCATGAAAAGAAACGTCTAGGAGGTCAGTATTATTCACCTGTCAGCTCAACTAAACCTACAAACATCCCCATCGCTCTATAAACACCTTAAGAAAGGAGAGTTTGATAATAGACATGTAGTCTTTAGCAGTGACCTGTCAGAGTGAAAAATAGATCAGACATTTAAAGTGTGCTTTAATTTCCAGACTACTGTAGGAAAGCCTATAAGAAAGTGCATCTGACCAGACTGGAGGAGAGAGTCACCACAATCTGTCAAAGAGAGAACTCTTTCTATGTCGACACGGTCCGGGCTTTCCGTGATCGCCGTTATGAGTTCAAGGGGCTGCATAAGGTAATCCTTTCAAGTTCAGACTAAGTTGGCTCAGACAGTCTAGAGTGTGGAAGAAGAAGCTTTAAAGATAAAATATGTTATCTTTTTTAAAGATAATGTAATCTTTAAAAAATGCTGTCAAATTTATTATTCACTTTGTCTCTTTACCCCTCTCTCTTGTAAGGTGTGGAAGAAAAAGCTCTCTGCAGCTCAGGAGAGTGGTGATGCAGCGGAAGTGAAGAGCTGTAAAAACATGGAGATCCTTTATGAGTCTCTGCAGCTTGCACACAAGTGTATCCTCAACTCCTTTTATGGATACGTCATGAGGAAAGGGTGTGTACCTACCAGCACAGTGACATACCTTTCTACCATCCTGTATCTTTCATTACAGTAGATTGCTCTGTTTCTAGATGCATGCTTATTGGTCTATAGACCAGTGCCCCCCAGCCTTTTTTCTGCCACGGACCAGTTTTATGTAAAACAGTACCAGCACGGATACAACTAAAAACAAAGTGTGTAAAAATACGAAGAAGCGTATCACATAAACATGTTCTATGTCTGTAGAGCACGGTGGTACTCCATGGAGATGGCTGGTATTGTGTGTCACACAGGAGCCAATATCATCACTCAGGCCAGAGAACTGATTGAGCAGATTGGGTGAGGCTTCATTGTCCCAACAAATAATTTACTGTCCCTGAACATAGAATAAGATTATTTGGAGTACATGAACATGTACTTGTTTATATTCATGTACATACAAGCAAACATATATATTTATCTAATATTTTGTATAATGTATGGTTTTTTATGTTATACTGTTATTATTGTGAAGTGTTTTCTATTCGTTATGCTGCTTCTACTTTCTCTTGTTCTGTCTACTTTGCTGCTGTAACAATGCAAATTTCCCACACAAGAGACTAATAAAGCGTTATCTTAAAGTTTTTGTAATCCGGATCAAGAAAGTTCTGCTCCCAGAAGCCTTTTAGTCTCTATCTAAACGCTTCTTTGTTGATACAGGAGGCCTTTGGAGCTCGACACTGATGGTATCTGGTGTGTCCTTCCTAACACCTTCCCTGAGAACTTTGTAATTAAGTCCTCCGATGCAAAGAAACCCAAAGTGACTATTAGTTACCCTGGAGCCATGCTCAACATCATGGTCAAGGCAAGTTAACCCCTTTGTCCAGTATTGAATAGAGATCAAAATGGAAATTACTGCTAAAACTGATCATATATTTTGTATGTCACTACATCATGTTGCACCCTTTTCACTGTTATCTTTTACAGGAGGGTTTCACCAATCATCAGTACCAAGAGCTGGTGGATCCAGCCTCCTTGACTTATGAGACAAGGGCAGAGAACAGCATCTTCTTCGAGGTTGATGGGCCATACTTGGCCATGATCCTGCCTGCTTCCAAAGAGGAGGGCAAGAAGCTAAAAAAGAGGTGAAGAAAACTGTAAAGAACGTCTTCTTGTCAGCAGGCTAACTGGAATAATGTTATGATTGTTGTGTCCTTATATTGTCAGTTTTTGAAGGAATACTTAATCTTTAGTGGCCTATAGCTGATATTGGCCTGTGTTAGTTGGAGTTATTCTGATGTTTGGAGGTGATGTGTGTCTCTGGCTGCCAGGTATGCTGTGTTTAATGAGGATGGATCTCTGGCTGAGCTGAAAGGCTTTGAGGTGAAGAGGAGAGGAGAGCTCCAGCTCATTAAAATCTTTCAGTCTTCTGTGTTTGAGGCCTTTCTCAAGGGTACCACTCTGGACGAGGTCTACGCCTCTGTTGCTAAAGTGGCGGACTACTGGCTAGATGTGCTCTATAGCAAGGTAATTTAATCTGTAACAGCAGATTTTTTGGTACTACAATATGATATGGACAAAAGTATTGGGACGCCTGACCGTTACACCAACAAGGACTTTAATGACACGGCATTCAGATACATAGACTTTCATTTGGAGTTGGTCCCTCTTTGCAGCTGCTGTAATGGTTCTGCTCCCCATGCTCTGGACTCTGAGGGTACCTTGTTTTTCTATAACAAACTAGATAAAAGGTGAATGCCCTGCAGTGGCAAATAGCTTTGGTTTTATATTTGATTTGATTAAGTTGAGATTTACAGAAATATTTGAACTGCAGCTGTGTAACTGTGTTAAAGGAAACACTGTTGTTAAAAAGCTCCTTATTTGTTCAAAGTGTTTGCAAACCAAATGTTATTGCACTTTTGTTCGTATAGCAGTACTTGTTTGCATAGCAGTACTATGCGATTAATCGAGATTAAACATTTTAATCGTTGCCCAGCATTAAATTTTAAGTAAAGGTTAGAGATTAGATGGATTGTAGGAGGAGGAAGTGAAAGCTTAGTTTTCACTTGTGAATCATCTCCCCCCAGGCAGCTAACATGCCAGATGCAGAGCTTTTTGAGCTGATTTCAGAGAACCGCTCTATGTCCCGGAAGCTGGAGGATTATGGTGAACAGAAATCCACCTCTATAAGCACAGCCAAGCGCCTTGCTGAGTTTCTTGGAGACCAGATGGTGAAGGATGCAGGCCTGAGTTGTCGCTATGTCATCTCCCGCAAACCTGAGGGCTCGCCTGTTACTGAAAGGTAAGGGAGAGGAATTGTTCAATATCATCCTATTAACATGACACAAGTTAGACAAATATAAACTCCACAGTAAAATCAGTTTCTTGTTCAATTATGTGTTTTCCCCCTTTTGAATGTGTTTTCTCCTTCTTCCTTGAAGGGCAATTCCTCTGGCCATATTTCAAGCCGAAGCAAGTGTCAAGAAACATTTCCTGCGCAAATGGCTCAAGATGCCCAGTCTCCACGACCTGGATATTAGATCAGTACGACTGAAAGATCTTTTGCCTTTACATCGTTCAGTGATCTACTGTCAGGCTTCTTTTCTGCAATGAATGGCTTAAATTGCATGGATGATTGTTTTTGTTTGTGTCAGATCTTGGACTGGAGTTACTACATTGAGAGGCTTGGGAGTGCCATACAGAAAATCATCACCATTCCGGCCGCGTTACAGCAGGTAAAGGCACTGTAACAGTTTTAGTTCAGGAAAGGGACATGGTTCCAGTGTTGCACTGAACATATTTGAACTCTCTTTGTTTCTGCTAAGGTGAAAAACCCTGTGCCCAGGGTACGCCATCCAGACTGGCTGCATAAGAAGCTTCTGGAAAAGAATGACATCTACAAACAGAAGAAAATCAGTGAGCTGTTCACCAGTGAAGGGAGGAGACAGGTACTCAGAGTGGTCAAATTGTAAAAAGTCCTAAAGGGGTTAAGAACTACAGCTGTCAAGCACTAAAAAAGTACAAATATTATCTTGACGCTATCAAATATGAATGGAATTGAAATGTGAATCTTAACGTATGGCGCATAAAATTAACCTAAAAGGAAGATCATTTTACAAGAGTGATTTTTTTTTTTTTTTAATTGTTGTTACATCTGATATAAATACACTTCACGGTCTTTGCTGTCTTAAATACGGGGGTTCTAAAGTTATGACGAAGATCCGTTCCTACGACAGTTTTGGTGTAATTTGAAACACATCCTAGTCAAATGTTAATAACCTAGCACAGTTGTAAAATCTATAAACACAACCAAAAAAAAAATGACAAAAAATGAGTGTAAAAAAATGTGTTCAGAATCCACTATAAAAAGGCCAAAAAGTCGCCTAACAGAGCAACACACACAGAAACCTTGGACTTGGATAAGCGTACTCCATCACTCATACAGCCGTTACTGCGTATTCTGCGCATTGTGCGTATTCTTCTGCCGCGCGCCACTAAACTAGTTCGCCCATGTGAAACGTTGTATGTCGAGACCCTCGTTACTCAAGGACCCCCGTCCATACAATTGCTGCCTCTGTCTTTCTCCCTAACGCTCTTTCGTTCTTTCTCTCTGTCTTTTTCTCTCCCTCTCAGGTGACCCAACAGAAGCCAGACGAAGCCCCTGATATAGAAGATTTTGGGGTTCCCCAGCGCCCCTTGCAGCCTGCCATCCTCATCAGCACCAAGAGGAAGCGTGCGTCTCAGGGTGAGGACAGCCAGACAGAATCTCAGGAGCTGGAGCTCACTCAGTCCTGGAGAGAGATTCTGGGGACGCCGCCACCTAGGGGCACAACACAGGTATTGCAAAAAGTCGGGCTAATACACATTAAATACTTTTTCAGCAGATGCAACCCTCCAGCATGTGCACAGTGTAGGTGTGCGAAATAGGTCCTGACATTATTCCTGTGTGTAAATACCGCTATGGCTGTCCTTTTAGTGGATGAAGTGACTTCAAACAAAGCGTATAAAAATGCTGTGTTCTCAGTACAGCTGTTTCTAATCAAAATACCCCAAAACACTTGTAAGCTGCAAAGAAAAGATGTTATGATGGCTGCTGTGCTAAAATCCAAATGTTCCTATATCTCATAATGCACCACTGTTTATTAAGTAATGTCAGTGGTAAATGTCAAGGCCATCAGATGAAATACCTTTGGTTAACTCTTTAGTCTTTGTATGGATGCATGTGTGTTTAGGAAGAGCGTTTGGTCTGGATGCGCTACCATAAGAAGAAATGGGAGCTACAGATCCGCCAGAGAAAGGAGCGTAGGAAGAGACGCCGCTTGATTGATGGAGAAGCTCAGCCAACCGGAGGTGGCGTAATCAGGGACGGACCTGCCACAGGCTTGGGGAACTTCCTACGCAGGACAGCCAGGAGCATTCTGGACATGCCTTGGCAAATAGTACAGGTGGGGCCATTGATATGGTTAGTCTTGTGTATTTAGACCATATATTTAAGATGTCCCACAAAACGAGGGTTAATCTAAGATGAAATGACGTTCATTTGTGCAGATCTTGGTGTAGAAATGTTTTTGATCAGCATTCCTACATTGCTAAAAATATGGTACTGATTGTGTACAGTGAACTTCCTATGCTGTATATGCAAAGTACATTTTCTTCCTTAAAAGATTTCAGTTTGAGCTTATTTTTGTCATTTAATCCTGACCATTAGATTGCAGAGACCAGTCATCCAGGCCTGTATAAGCTGTGGGCAGTGATCGGCACTGACCTACACTGCATGAAGCTCAATATTCCACGAGTGTTCTATGTCAATCAGAGAGTGCCCAAACAAGAAGAAGGGGCCACATACAAAAAGGTGTGTGTCGACAGCAAGATGCTTTAATCTATTTTCTGTATTTTTTTTTATTGTTTTCTATTTGTGGATTATATTCTATATCTTTTTATAGAAAATGTAGAATCAGAACATTTGCGCCCGGAAATGACTAATGTTACAACTGCATGGACAAACAGAGACAAGAATGTAAAATATAAATAAATCCAATAAAAACTGAAGAAAATACTCTATATGAAATACACTATGCTATTCTGATTCTGATAACTTACAGTAAAGTGAATTACTAGTAAAACAAATGGTGATTACTTGTCTGTTATTGTACTTAATGAAGATATGTAGTAGATTAGTAATATTAACATAATTAGTGATTTATTCACATGATGAGACTATTGCAAATAGTAGTAAGATTTTGGACATAATTAAATGATTTAGCACCCAATAAGAAAGCTGGACACATGTTACACATGGTAAGACTATTGTACATAATAATAATGCATGTAATGATTTAAACCCGGTAGGAAATTGAACAACAAAGTATCTTCAGGTTGTTGAACAGATTGTGTGAATGTGTGACAGAGGGAGGAGTAGAGATGTGAATACACCTGTATATAAAACTATACTGTAAATAGTGCTAAAGATTGTTTTCAAAAACAAAAATATTTCAATGTAGTTATGCTTCTGTACAGGTGAACCGGATTTTGCCACGCTCCAACATGGTGTATTACCTTTACCAGTACGCTGTACCTGAGGACATGTATCTGGAGCACATCAATGAGATTAATGCAGACCTCTCGGCCCCGGATATAGAGGGCGTCTACGAGACACAGGTAATCGGATACACACAAGCCTTTTTATTTTACTAAAACTTTAAATTTGTGTCCTATTCATAATTAATAATTGAAGAGAATGCCATGTACATTTGCTTCTCAGTTGTTGTCTTTGGCCACAATACGATAATTACACTCTACTGGTAGTAAAATAATACAATACATAAATCACTGCAAGTGTTTTGTTTTCTTTAGGAAAACAAAAGATCCTAACATCTAAAAACATTTTTCAGTATTCATTCATGTTAGGATGTCTTAAATGTATGCATTAGCAGAGGTCTCTAATGGACCCATTAGCAAAATAGCAGTATTGGCAACTTAATTTGAAGTTTAATTTAATTTGAAGCAATTTATGAACCACCATTGTCTTTAATAAAGAGAGCCAATAATTTGGCTCGTCCGTGTTCGTCAATGGAAAATGGACCAAGGAGAATTATCTGCACTTATATAGATAAACCACATTATATCAAGAAAAGACAGGTGTTTGGTGTATGAAAACCTGAAAATCAATCTTCTGCAATCAATTAATTAAAAAAAAAAAATTCCTTATCTTTATACAATCCTGAAGGTCGTCTATCACTCCTAAAGTGTGTTTGTGTATGTGAGAGACTTGTAGTCTCAGCAGACACAGACTTGCAGAGACTTTCTCAGCCTGTAACCTTTGAATCTGATAGACTGTTAAAGTTCTTCTAGTGATTGATTGTGTTTGTGTCTGTCCTCCAGGTGCCGCTGCTGTTCCGGGCGCTGGTGCAGGTTGGCTGCGTGTGTATGGTCAACAGGCAGGTTGCGAGAGAGCTGGCTGGTCGGGAGGCAGACATTTTTGACCTGGAGAACCTGGAGATGAGGTCTCTGGCCCAGTTTAGCTACCTGGAGCCAGGTAACATCTGCAGCTACAACTCATGCTGAGACCATGAGTGTGAACCCACACGTTGCATGAATATTTGGCTTTTCAGACATCAAATGATCACTTTTCATGTTTTCCCTGGAATTGTGTGCTTTCTTTTCTGCTTGTGGTCTTGTGCTGCTGAAAAGAACTTGAAAAGCAAGTCTTTGTGTTGCAGGCAGTGTAAGGCACATGTACCTTTATCATCACAATCAAGGCCACAAGGCTCTGTTCGGCCTCTTCATCCCCTCTCAGCGCAAAGCTAACATTTTCGTCCTCGACACGGTTAGTACATAACTGTTTGTTAGGTTTTTTTTTTTAATATATATGTATATATTTAGATATATTAATGTTAACTTTTGTATGTAGCATGCTGCTCTTTACATTACCTGCATTTTATTTATCTGCCCTACTGTTGTATTTTTATATTGCTACCTTAAGCAATGCAAAACGTAAAAAAATGTTGTTTTTTTATTTATTTTTTTTACTGTTGCTGTACATGGAAAGGTGTCACCAGAGATTTGTACGAATGTATAATGGCAAACTCTCTTACTCTTATTAATGCATTTGTTTATTGCATCTCATTTGTTACTCACTTTCAGTACATTCTCCTTTATAACCTTCCCTTGGACATCTCAGGTTCGGAGTAACCAGATGCCAAACTTGAGTGCGCTATATGGAACAGAACGCACTGCCCTGTTGGAAAAAACCTCTGAGGAGCTGTTGCCACCAGAGAAGCACCTGTTTGAGGTGCGAGCTGAGAATGATGTGAAGGCCATCTACCGCGGCCTGCAGCGCATTTTACTCAGCTATAAGGTACAGGCTCCAATCACAATAGCACACCAGACTTTATTCACTAAAAATGACTGGAAACTCAGTATGTAATTATCATATTGTTTTGTGAGTAATCCGAAATAATGTTCTGAATGTTTGCATGTGTAGGAGGAGCGCCGTGGTCCAACTCTCATCGCCGTACAGTCTAACTGGGACCTGCGGCGACTGGTGGCCGGCATGGCTGTCCTGGAGGAGTTCCCAGTGGTCCCAGTGCATGTGACGGATGAAATCAGCTACAACGTACTGGACTGGCAACGGCACGGTGCTCGGCGTATGATCAAACACTACCTGAACCTGGACAGCTGCCTTTCACAGGCCTTCGACATGGCCAGGTACCCCACACACACACACACACACACACACACAGACGCAGCAGAAAGACAGATCTTTTAAGAAGCCAAAAGCCGTTCGTTTAGCAAAAGCATTAATTTTTTACTATTTAATTTTAATTAGCCGATGGTCATTTTGACCATTGTAGATGTGGCTTTTTAACAAAGACTAAACCTGGGCTTCTGCATTTATATTTCATTATTTTCCTACTTTTTTTGCTTCTTTTTAATCTTTCTCTCTTCCATACGGCAGATATTACCACCTGCCTGTGGGGAACCTGCCTGAGGATATCTCTATTTTTGGCTCAGACCTATTTCTGGCACGTCACCTGCGGAAGCACAACCACCTACTGTGGCTTTCACCTACAACAAGACCTGACCTTGGGGGCAAGGAGGCCGATGACAGCCGCCTGGTGATGGAGAGCGATGAGCGTGGTTCTGTGGAGATCAACACACAGGGCTGCTTCTCCACAGGTACTCAGGATAGGGCATCATGTGAATTAACAACACTCACTGGCCTTCAGCTGATGAGAACGGGATAATTTGGGAATAAGAATTTGAATAAATTAATAATAGGTGAAATTTCCCTCTTTCTTTCGCTTTGTTTCTGCAGCATGTGTGGAGTTGGACATTCAGAGCTTGGCTGTAAACACCATCCTCCAGTCTCAGCATGTGAATGATATGGAGGGTGGGGCCTGTCTGGGTGTGAGTTTTGATGTCATCCAGCATGCTTCACTGGAGGAAATGATGTCAGGAAACCAGGGAGTGAATGCTGTAGCCAGCTATGATGAAACTGCCCTGTGCTCCAACACATTCAGGTGTGTGCATGTTTATAATTTGAGTGCAGTTGGTTAATCTTTTTAAAGTGCAACACTTTGTTATAAATAAATGTGTTCTCCTGTGAAATAATGTGTGTGTGTGTGTGTGTGTGTCTGTAGGATACTGAAGAGTATGGTGGTTGGCTGGGTGCGGGAGATCACGCAGTACCATAATGTTTACGCTGATAACCAGGTGATGCATTTCTACCGGTGGCTGCGCTCCCCCACCTCTCTGCTGTATGACCCAGCGCTGCACCGCACACTTCTCAACATGATGAAGAAACTCTTTTTGCAGTAAGTTTGTCCGCTATAAAACCTACGGAGAATGTGTATATGTTTAACATGGTGCAAAGTACACTGATCACTAGCCGACTGTCCGATGTGTGTCAATTAGAATTTTCATCCAAATTGTGTTGGCACCAGTGGCACATCTGTTAACATATTTTACAGAAGTCAGTTGTCAGACTGCAGAAGTCAAACTGTAGATGCTGTAGTTCAGGGGTGGAGAGCTGTAATCCAGCACGTTTTGCTGATTTCCCTGCTCAGAAACATCTGGTTCGCCTCACCAGTTAATTGTCCATTTTAGTGAATATATTTGAGGAGGAGAACCATCAAACTGTGCTGGACACCGCCCCACCAGGACACCCCTGCTGTAGTTCCTCTCCACCTGCCTGCACAAGCTGAAAAACTGCTGGATAACAACACAGCTTTATCTTGATTGGTTAGAAAGTGGCCCCTTTTAGTCGAGCGTGAACACAGTGTGAACAATGAAGTTGTTTCTCTGCGTTTAACCCATTCACCAAGTGAAACAGGGGGCAGCCAGGAACACGGAGCCCAGGGAGCAGTGTGTGGGCACGGTGCCTAGCTCAAGGGGCCTCAGTGGTGCCACTTGGAGCCCTGGGATTCAAACCCATGATCTTCTGATGGCAGGGGCAACTCCATAACCATTTGGAAGCTCGGCCAACAGCCATAGACACAAACTGTAGTCAGTACAGCAAAACCTGTGTTTTTTGTGATTATTATTTTCACATTTAAATTAAACTTTGTGATGTAAACATGGCATACCAGCACCACCTCATGTGAGTGGGCTGTACTTGCAATCTTGTTTGACCGTTTATTTCTCAGCCCCTCACCAACTTCAATGGTCTACTCTCGCTGATCACTGAAGTGAGGCACTATTATTATCATACAAAATCAGTATCTTCTTATATGACTGGTCATGATGATGTTACATAAACTTGTTTTGCCAGACGTCATTTTATTTTCACTTTTTATGCTTTGATATATTCATTATTCTCCAGATTTTTCTTCTCATTCAGTTTCTCTCTGTTTCTCACTCAGGTTGGTTGCTGAGTTTAAGAGGCTTGGATCCTCAGTGGTTTATGGGAACTTTAACCGGATCATCCTCAGTACCAAGAAACGGCGCATTGAAGACGCCATTGCATATGTGGAATACATCACAAATAGGTCAGACCTCATTCTCCTCTCACATAGATAGAAATAAGCATATAGGCCAGTGGTTCTCCTTGCCACTGTGCATTTTTGTTTTCTGATCTCCAAGATACTCAAAGGAAAGACACTCTTAAAATATGCTGAAGGAAAGCATAATTACATACACTTTTGTGTAACATCACATTTTAACTCATTGACAAGAAATTCGTGGCAATACAAAAACTGTTTAATTTTTAGATTGTTTTCATGCTTACTTAAAAGAATAAGGCCTTGATGTTATAGTGTTGTCGTCAGCCTTGGTTGTAAATAGCCAGGCCTTTGAGTGGAATGAGCCCTGTGTGTAATTCTGTGTTTTTTGACGTTTCACCTGAGTGCAGTATCCATTCGAGGGAGATCTTCCACTCCCTGTCCATTACTTTCTCTCGATGCTGGGAGTTCCTAATGTGGATGGATCCTGCCAACTATGGAGGAGTCAAGGGAAAATTGCCCTCCAGTGTCATGTATGGAGAGGTAGGACCTAAACTCTTGAAAAATATTTAACCTTATTGTGGTAAATTGTCATAGTATGTCATCATTTGCTTTTCTGAGCATATTGGTGATCATCTGTACTTCTTGAAAACTGATGAACAGCATGGTGCATTTCAAATAGATCTGGTTCCTTTGATTTGGTGTGCAGCAACGTATGTGAAACCTTTAATGAAATTTATTTTTTCATTTCTGAGATATACACTACCAGTCAAAAGTTTGGACACACATTTTCATTAAACGATTTCCTTGTTTTTGTAATTGGCCACATTCTAGATTAATATTGAGAACATCAGCTATTGCTCTGATGACAGCTTTGCATACTCTTGGCATTTTTTCAATCAGATTAATGAGGAATCGACCTGGAATGGTATTTAATTAACAGGTGTTCTTCGTCAAGAGTTGTGACGTCGGGTTGGTACACAGTTAGTAATCGACTACGGTTCTACTCCACATTATGGCAAGAACCACTTAACTAAGTAAAAAGAAACAACAGTCCGTCATTACCTTATTACAAAACATTTTCCAGTTTGTTTAACTCTTTTTTTTTTTTTTTTTTTTGTTTGTTTACTGCATAATTCCACGTGTTCCTTCATCATTTTGTTTGTTTCCAATATTAAAATAATGTAGAAAATAAGAAGAAAAAAAAAGAAAAAAAAACATTGAATGAGAAGGTGTGTCCAAACTTTTGACTGGATAATGTACATATACATATATAGAATTAAAATGCACTAGTTAAGTCAGCAATTGGGTTTTTGTAGGATCATATTATATTTGTGCCATATTTACATTTTTACATCTACTCTGCATGAAATACGTAGAAACCCCATATGTCATTTGTGTGTAAAGAACAGTCCTTTTCTCATCTAGTCTTTCCAATTGAATGGGAAGCCTGCATTGACAAATGAATGAAAAATCAGTTATTTTTCTCTGGACAAAATTAGGTTGATTTTAAATTAGAATGGTTGCTTTTTTTGAAAATGAAATAAGAATGGCACGCAAAAGAAGAGGAAAGGAAAGAAGGATGCAGAAGAAGAGGGCAGTGAGGATGAAGAGGATGAAGAGCCTGAAGAACAGGAATATGAAGAGCAAGAAGCAGATGAAGTTGAGGACCTGATTGAGAGCAACTGGAACATCATGCAGTATCTGCCTCAGACTGCTTCCTGTCAGAAGTACTTCCTCATGATCATCTCAGGTGGGTTTTTTTAAAAATAAAAAGTTCTTGTAGATCTTTCAACTTAT
This sequence comes from Bryconaethiops microstoma, assembly GCA_037577275.1. Lineage (NCBI taxonomy): Eukaryota > Metazoa > Chordata > Actinopteri > Characiformes > Alestidae > Bryconaethiops > Bryconaethiops microstoma. The sequence continues at coordinate 4,248,273 of JBBJLS010000041.1, forward strand.
ACTAACTGATGTCACAGTTTTTCAGTTTCTCAGTGTATTTTTTTATTTTATTTTTTGTCTTCTCTACAGCTTATATAGCTGCTGTGTATCACAGCATGAAGGAGGAGCTTAGACGGAATGCTCCTGGAGCCACGCCTATAAAGAGGCGGGGTGGGAGCCAAGTGACCCAACAGCTTACTGGTGCTATTAGTGCACTTCCTGGTAAGAACTGCTTGTGTCTATTATTTATGCTGTTCTCCTAGTCAATTTCCTAGTTTTACTTGTTAAAGTTCTGTAACACTAATAATGTGCAAAATGTTCATGCAAACAAACGCATGAATAAACACTTATTAATTATTTCACTTTTCATTGCTTTTAATATCGTCTCTCTGAATTACCGGAATACAAATACTTAAAAATACACAATCGCACAAAGACGAGAACAGTATAAAACATCAATTCAAGTTTAAACTTAACTCTGCACTATATATGATATGTGCTATTTAAATAATATGCTGTGGCCAGTAACAAAGGTGGATTTGAATAAGTAAATAAAAAGTTTGTTGCTTTTTGTGCTCGTGGGTGCACGCAGCACGCAGCTCAGCTGGTTTTTGCAGGGGTCAGATGTGCCATTACTTTTTGGGACGCCTGACCATTATGCCAACAAAGGACTGTAACACACTGCATTCATGTGCATAGACTTTAATATGGAGTTGGTCCTCCTTTGCAGCTGCAATAATGTTCTGGACTCTGAGGGTAATTTGGTTTTCTATAACAATCTAGATAAAACATGAATGTACTGCAGTGGCAAATAGCTTTGGTTTTATATTTGATTTGATTACATTAATGTTTAAGTTGAGATTTACAGAAATATTTGAACTGCAGCTATGTAGCCGTGTTGAAGGGAACTTTTGGTCATGTAGTAGTACTTTAAAAATAAAAGTGTGCAATACACTACTTTTGAATTCATTATTTAATTTTGCGTATAACAATGTGATTAATTGCAGAAAACCATGCGATTAATCGCGATTTAAAAAAATAAATAAATAAAATTTCACCTTTGCCCAGCTTTAAAATTTATAAATAGTTATGTTTGGTTAAATCCTTGATTGATTACAATGTGCGTTCAGTTTCATCTTTGTTACTGTGTCTGCAGGCATGATTACATTCTCTCAGGAGTACGTGTCCAGCGAGCTCACCCAGAACGTCTTCACCATCACCCAGAAGATCCAGAAAAAGGTTTCTGGAACGCGCAGCGTAGCTCAGCCATCCGAAATGTTCCCTGTGCTGCCTGGATCGCACCTGCCCCTCAACAATCCAGCACTGGAGTTCATCAAATACGTCTGTCAGGTGAGGCTGCAAAATTGAGCTTTTCTGATTTTATAACACTATTTCTCCCTTTCTTTTTTCTATGCACAGGGATTTCTTTTATTCTGTTATTCTTTTATTCTATTGCTTTGCTGCTCTTACCTTTCTGCCGTAAGAATGCTAATTTCCCACTTGTTGCACTAATAAAGGTTTACCTTCCCTTATTTGTAAAATTACTGTTTATTCAAAGTTTCTTCCTTCACTAAGCTTGATTGGGATATTTTTGTTGGGTGGTGGCCAGGTCCTCTCCCTAGACGGCAACATTGTCAACCAGGTGAACAAGTTAAAGCGGGACCTCCTGCGTTTGGTGGAGGTTGGAGAATTCTCTGAGGATGCTCAGTTCCGTGACCCCTGCAACTCCTACGTCTTGCCGGAGGTCATCTGTCATCAATGCAACTTTTGTCGTGACCTTGACCTTTGCAAGGACCCATCTGTATCCCAGGTTAGTTCACAGGTCGTATGGGGGAGGGGGCTACTTAATGTAAGTTCACCACAAACCTAAAAGTTAACCTCCTGTATAAACAAATGCCATTTCCAAAAACGTGGGGACTGTTTAAAAATCCAATAAAAACTAAAATGTGTAATTCGGTATTTCACTTAATCCATTATTTAACAGGCAAAAGGACTGAGAAAAGATTTTCAGTGTTTTCACTGACGAGCCTAATTGTTTTTGGTAAACATGAACACATTTAGAAATTGATGCATTAAACACACTCCAAAAAAATTGGGATAGAGGCACGTTTACCACTGGGTCACATCACCTTTTTTCCATTACACTTCTTAATTGTTTAGGAACTGAAGAATCTAATTGTTGCAGTTTTGCAAGGGGAATTTCTGCCCATTCTTACTGTAGACAAGACTTGAGCTAAGATTATGCTTAATATTACTTGTTCTTTTTCTCCTCATTTATACTATGTAATATAATGTGCAATATATATGTTTGACTCTCAATTCTCCTTCTGTTTAGGATGGTTCAGTCCTGCCTCAGTGGTTCTGCTCCAACTGTCAGGCCCAGTACGACAGTAACTTGATAGAAATGGCTCTAGTGGAGGCTCTGCAGAAGAAACTCATGAGTTACTCTCTGCAGGACCTGGTGAGAAACTAGTATCATCTAGTATCATATTGTATAAAAATACAGTTATGTTGATCCAGTAAGTCAGTCTCAAGGTGATATAGCTTTCTCAGCTTTCTTACACATGTACTTATTAACCACAGATGTAATACCGTTTAAGTGGGTTTGTTATGACACGGCACATTAAAATGATCTAGAAAATTTTGAAGATGTATTTCTAAGAGCTGCAGAAATACTGAATGGTGTACTTTTGCCCTAGATTATCAGTTAGATGTTTGAATATTTAGTTCATGGATCTGGGGACCTATGGACCTATTTAAATTGGCTTATAGTTGTCAATTTCTATCAGTCATGCTTTCCCTCAGTGTTGGCTCATAAAATGTAGTCTTGTCTGAAACCAACGTGCTTTTATTCAATAACAGGAATGTACTAAATGCCATGGGGTGAAGGAATCCAACATGCCGCTCTACTGCAGCTGTGCAGGAGACTTCAAGCTCACTTTCACCAAAAAGGTCTGACCAGAATAGTTTATTCCTGCAGTTACTCAAAAGTTAAAAAATCCTTTTGCATGACAAAATGAGTGAAAATGTTGAGACTGCAACTACAAATATGGATACACCTATTATGTATAAAATACACTAGTGTATTTTGTATATTATTCTGTTATATTGTATAGTTTTCATTTCTAGGTACTGTCCACTTGCTGCCGTAACAATGCAAATTTCCCACTTGTGGAACTGCTAAAAGCACTTCTGATTCAGTTTTAGAATTAATTATAAAAATATTCAATAATATTTTCGGACAAAGAAACCTCTGGCTATTTTCAAACATAACACATTGTTTTTATTGTCTCTACTCCACTACTGTGTAAGTAGTTCCTCCTGTTACATCTATTTAGGGTATATTTAAAATATAATTCTGAAACGTATAAAGGAATAATCATTTCAAAAGAAAGTGTAACATTTTTAAATGCATTGAATTTGTAATCGAATCTGATTGTAAGCTCAAAGATTTATTAGATAATCAGCTCTTACAATGACTCTGTTCAACTCATTTTTTGATTTTCATCCTGCATCCTCATTTGTTTTGTCTTTTCCATTATTTCATTTTCAGAGCTTCACAGAGCAGGTCAGCGTGTTCCGGAACATCGCTGCTCATTACAACATGAACTTCCTTCTCGAGACCATTGACTGGATCCTGAGGATGAACACTTAGAGTGTGTGTGTGTGTGTGTGTGTGTGTGTGTGTGTGTGTGTGTGTGTGTGTGTGTGTGTGTGTGTGTGTGTG
>JBBJLS010000041.1:4252078-4267469 GCA_037577275.1 Bryconaethiops microstoma
CAAAAACTGTACGTGCGGGAAAAACTAAACACAGATTTGAAATCAGCATGAAAAACACTATAAAACCCACATAAACTCATCTCTGATGATTTTGACCTGTTGACCTGTGTTATTGTATTGATGCTATAGCTAAAATTAGCATTAGCCAGAGCTCATTGTCTTGGTTACTGTTACTGCTGCCATCACTATATCTTTTATCATCTGAAAATTGTGAACTATAATTAAATGAGCAAAAAAGAGCTGAAAGATCTTACTTTGACTGTTAATAGAAGCAAAACAAGCTAACTAGCACGACATCAAGCTTGTTAGCAATTCAGAAAGCTAACTAACATTTATTCTTCAAAAAATGGCACTTATTATCCACGAAGTGGGCTTTAGATTCAAAATTTTGATGAAATGATGATAAGAAAGTATTTGAGTTTGTTGATTTAATCAAATAAATATCTAAGCCCTGCATCATGACTAAAGAGGGTATCGAGGAACAGCTGATGTTATATGTCTTGAATGGTGCTGTGGGTCTTAAACAATCACTCACTGGTATATCTCGAAAGTCTTGATGGCCTTCCCTTTGTGGTCTGGTTTATTGCTGATGTTATAGGTATTGTTTAGAGTTTGGTTGGTGGCAACGATGTCTGAGTCTTCAGGATTGTCAGCGTTCTGGCTGCTGAAGAAAAAGTCCTGCTTGTCCAAGAACTGTGAGGGCAAGCCATCAAAGAAATGCAATTCTTGATCAGTCTCCTGTTTATTGTGTTTTTTGTCTTTATTTATTCATCATTATCTACTCACCTCAAAAATCTCCCGATTAGAGGAGCTCGTGCAGGTCAGGGCATAAAGATTCCCGGCAAAAAACAGGTTGACAAAGACCATGATGATGAAGAGCCAGGACAGGATGAATATCATCCCTGAAGCACTAAAATATATATACATACATGCATACATACATGGTAAATAGTACAGATATGTATGACAGTCTTTCAGTCATTGTTGAGAATCTTACTGATTTACACTTGGAGATTTGTTTTACAGATAGGAACCAGGGATAGCAATGCCTAGTACATAGTCTTTGGGGACAATATTGCCTCACAACACTCAATGCATATCTCTCATTCGTCGATGGATTTTAAATACGTGTCTTTTCAAAATGATCAGTGACTACCATGCCACATGTTCGTAACCTTTTAATGTAATAACGTTATGTGAGGGAGCTTTTAAAGGAAGATACCTGGTTCCACTTACCACCACTGTGAACAATTCTTGGTAAGTTTCTCTAGAATGGAGCGTTTCACACCAAACCCATTTCGAATTTGTTCTCATCTCAATAATAGAATCAGTGGAATATCTCTCTTTTCAACAGCAAACCGGGCGTTAAAGTGCATTTATTTGTTTCAACTGTTCTACAAAACCTGCTTTACTCACACATAGAGGAGATGCACAGCGGTTGACCTCAGCCGCTCTGGCAGGCAACAGGGGTAAAGTGTGGGAGAAATGACTACAGAAGTTCCAATGACCAGTCCAGCCAACATCAGCAACGTTATGATCAGGATCAGGGTGCAGAATGTGACTGACACAGACCACCTACAGGAGGAAAGAATAAAAGAAAATCCATAAGCTAGTCTATTAGACAACTGGACCCAGTTTCAGGCAAGGATGTCTGGTAAGGGGTAGATTTTTTTTTTGCCAAACTATGCATTTACCTGATGTAGTCATAGTAGTCGATGCTTGCCTTGAATTTGTCGAAAGATGCCTGGATGTCAGAAAGTGCATCTGAGAGGGACTTTAAAGAGGGCAGCTTCTTGCTGTAATTCCTAAACTTGACCTCTGTATCATTTAAGGCCACACCTAACCCTGCAAAAGGAGCGAAAAATACAAATGAGGTCCTTTTCAAAACTGTGTGGTCAAAAGAGCCTACTGTTCCAGATGGGCCAGGGATATCCAAGTAAAAGGCTAGAAACGTTATAAAGCTCAAACTAAAGAGCCACCTACATACTGAGCAGCTGCCAGGCCTAGCCAAGCCGTGTTGTCTTTCTAAAGCTAGGACACCCCCAGTCTCACAACACCACCAACACTGAAGATGAAGACTATCCTTTATGTCTTTCTCAAACTGCTGCTAATGCAAAGTCATTGGACATCTTCAACATGCTTAGAGGAAAACACTAACTGCTAGTTGTGTCAGAATAAACACCCACGTTGGCCATCCTACCCACCCAAAGAGACGCGGTTCTTATGCTCTCTTGGATTCCCACCCATCCATTTTAAATATACAGAGATACCTTCAGCACCATCCTGACTACAGACTTGTGGATTAATCAACAAGTAGCAAACTAACAAAAGCAACAGTGCTGGCTGGAGCAAGACTCCACAAGTTATATGAATTACAATGAAAAAATGTCTTTTTAGGTCTGAATTTGAGCAAATGTGTTAATTTAACTGTTTAACAACCCAACTTAATAACCATACCTTCAATTTGTGGCATGATCTGATAAGCACAGATAGTTGGAACAAAGTAGAGCATCACAACCTGAAGACACGAATAAGACCATTTAAACTATAATGTACTATTAAAGAACAAGGTGAAAAAACTGCTTGTTGCTTAATCAATTAAACAATTTTTTTGACATCTATGTACTTTATCCTTTCGTATAGAGTTACTGTTTCACAACTATCAACTTTTTTTGACCCACCTGGTTTTCTACAACTTTTAATTCGGACACAAAGCTGAGCCGTTGCACCTCAGAATCCATGTTGGGTATCTACAGAAGAAAGAACTTTAAATGACCTTGGGAATACACACAATGTCAGACACAAAGCTTATCAGTGACATATCTAGAACAGACTGAAACCTGCTAATAGTGCAGCTCTACAGTTAGTGACATATCTAGAACAGAATGAAACCTGCTAACAGTGCAGCTCTACAGTCAGTGACATATCTAGAACTGACTGAAACCTGTTTACACTACAGCTCTACAGTCAGTGACATATCTAGAACTGACTGAAACCTGCTTACACTACAGCTCTGCAGTCAGTGACGTATCTAGAACTGACTGAAACCTGTTTACACTACGACTCTACAGTCAGTGACCTATCTAGAACCGACTAAAACCTGCTTACACTACGGCTCTACAGTCAGTGGTGTACCTAGAACCGACTGAAACCTGCTTACACTATGGCTCTACAGTCAGTGACGTATCTAGAACCGACTAAAACCTGCTTACACTACAGCTCTACAGTCAGTGGTGTACCTAGAACCGACTGAAACTTCCTTACACCACGGCTCTACAGTCAGTGACTTTCTAGAACCTCTAGAAGGCCTAGAGTGAGGTTTCTTCTCTCCACTGTAAATCAGAAAGTGATTGGTTTTCACTAATTATGTTTGTTTTTGATCTAAGGTGAAAAGTCCTGAAGAGCTAACCAATGGAAACACACAAAGGAAAATCTCCTGATTGGACAGTTTTCAGCTTTGATTTGAGCTCTTTTGTTTCTGACTGCAACTGAATAGTGAAATGCAACAATTACAGAGCATAACATAACAAACACTATTAAAAATTCTATTACATTTTTAATAGTGTTTGTTGTGTTACACTTATTTCACTGAACATGTATTGTTTTTTTATTTTACAGAAATCATTAAACCTTCTCTGAAGATCTGGAACGCTGTGAGGGTTCTCAATGATGCTTACATTCCAAAAGTTCTGTTCTGCATTACAAAACAAAAGGCACCACAATCATTTTACAGTTGGTGGGTGGTGGTAAGGGAGTTGGCCCTGTGATCAAAAGGTCATGGGTTCGAATCCCAGGACTGCTAGTAGCACCACTGAGGTACCCTTGAAGGTACCGTCCCCACACACTGCTCCCCAGGCGCTGTGTTTCTGGCTGCCCGCTGCTTCACTTGGTGAATGGGTTAAATACAAAGAATTACGCACTGTTTACACTGTGTGCTGTATGTTCACATGACAAAAATGGTCACTTCACTTCACTTAGTGAAACAAATATGTGTATTTCAGAGCTTGCGTTTTCCCAAGTTAATTTAAAAATACAAAGTTCAGAAAAAAGATTACAGACCAAATAAATTTAAACCAGTGAAGATCTTATGCACCTAAAAAATACATTTCACACAGTTCTTACAAATGTGACCTACAGTATGGGCCATGTTCAGCATTCACTTTATCCTTGTAAGAATTCATTATCTCTTCAGTTATTTCAATATAGGGAACAATTTTTATTACAAAAAAACCACAAAATGTATTCAAATTCTATTTTGTATACCAACATTCACACTAACATTTACGCTGAAGTTCTATTAGAAAATATTAAATTTAATTAGATTTTTTAAGTGTAACCAATTTCTACAAGCAGTAATTCATTTCTAACATGTAAATATTATAATTTTTACAAAAATAGGTTCTTCCCATTGGGACCTGAATTCTGGCTGCTAAAATAAAACTTCTACTAATTAGTGTGTGTGTGTGTGTGTGTGTGTGTTAACATGCAGAAACCCAACGAACCTTCACATTAGTGAACATGCACACTGTGTGTGTGTGTGTGTGCGTGTGTGTGTGTGTGTGTAAAGAACACATTGGTTAGAGCATCTCTGACACGTGCGCTTTAATTTTTCATTGCAAATCACAAAAAATGAAAAAAAAGGCATAAAATATTCATACAGCTGCGCTAAGAAAAGACGAAAACAAATTCAATATTTACTGCACGCTTCCTTTGCTGAGGAATTAAAGCGCCAGAAGGTGTGTGTGTGTGCTTGTGTGTGTGTGTGTGTGTGTGTGTGTGTGTGTGTGTGTATGTGTGTGTGTGTGTGTGTTTGTGGGATCTTCCCATCAAATTGGCAGCAGTTAGTGCTGCCCTTCCACTACACATGTTTGTTTTTATACAATGCCAGGACATAAAATATAAAATAGGGATGTCCTATGTATTTAATATACATGTAATTACAATGTTCCAAATGTATTATGTATATTCAGATCACTATCCGTAAAAATAATTTAACATAATTCATAAGACGTGTATATATATATATGTATTTATCTGTATGTAATAGTAATACAGCCCAATTTAACGTTTAACACACACACAAACACACACACATACACACACATATAATCATGGTCTACAACATTTGCACACAGTGCACTGCTTAAAGGCAAAATGTTAACATAGCAAACGACACACACACACACACACACACACACAAACACACACCCCATAGGCCTCCAACTACAACCAAGTTGTGTTTGTTTGGAGCTGATGCAGCATCACCTGGACAGGTAGCTCCACCCACTGGACAGAGCTAAACCAATAGGGAAAGCCTACAGAGCTGAATTTACACTTACAGTCATTCTCTGCTGCATCTGCAGACGCTTTCGTTTTTTAATAGAAGGAAGAGAGCTTCTGAAGTTCTCCACCATATGCTACAGAGATTAACAGCATTCCTTTAACACCTACAGCGGTTATTTAAGACCCGCTGGACACAAGCTCTGTACACGTTAAATCTTTTTGCTGAATTTGCTGAGTTCGCAAGGCTGGTTCAAGAACCATTAAAAGGTTTCTTCTCTGAGGTCCAATTCATGACATTTGTTTGCTTTTATGTAGTCATCATTCATTTTCCAACCTCTTTTAATCCCATAGAATTAAACAGGCTCTTAATGCACTTTTAACTCTGATATAGGTAAATGAGCTCTGTTCTGATTGGCTGCCTTGAATTTTGCGTCATTAAGAAGACTGAAACAGTCCTCAGTGAGAAAGAAAGGTTTTAAACTGCTGAATGCTGAATAGGTGGATATTTGTGAATATGCTGGTTTTTATGACATCATAAGAAAAAGGAAATCAAAATGGGCTGTTTTTGGACTTTACTGACACACTATCTATGATACAGGCCATTTAAAGTGAGTCTATAGACTAGAACAGGGGTCACCAACATTGTGCCCAAAGGACCACGAGTTGCTCGCGGACCTGTTCTAAAAATAGCACTCACCAGTGAGCAGCGTCTAAAATTTAATTTTGTCCTGTTGCAATTCTTCTTTCATCACATTTGCATTTATATACGTAGATTTGAAAAGTACAATATCTAAAAAAAAAAAGCATTTAAAACATGTTTGAGTGTATCAAACTGGGAGCCCTTAGTTTGGCTCAGAACCCGTGAAGTAGCTCTCAGTTTCAAAAAGGTTGGCGACCCCTGCACTAGAAAGAAAGAACACACTGAATGTAAATATCACAAGTGTACAAATGTAAGATAAATGTAGAAATGGTGTAGAAGGGTCCGACTGAATGCAGCTACACAAGCTTTTAGTTGACATGAACAAACATCACCTAGCTAGCTAGCTTAGCTTTCACATACTTTGCTTTTATCATTTTGCTAAAATAGCACCAAGTCTATCGAAATACCAGCTGATTAGTGCTGTACTTAAACCAAACAGATCATTTCAGTTTTATCACTGGAGGACACTGATCTAACTTTAGTACCGTTAATGTTAGCTGTCAACAGTCTTAACCCTAGTGTGACATTCGATGCTGCTGTTCACCCTCCTTATGGCTCCTAGGGGGAGCTCTTGAGTTAAAGACGGTGTCAAACTAATATTTGAGGACTGAGATCATGTATGATATTTGGAAAGCATTGGCTCATGGCGATAACATGGTGAAGTATGAAGTATTGCCTCACAATGAACCTCAAGTTCATCACATCCTTGTTCTGCAGAGTGAATGGACACAAATTCCCACAGAAACTCCAAAATCTTGTGGAAAGCCTTCCAAGAAGAGTGGAAGCTGTTATATCTGCAAAGGCAGGACTAACTCCATATTAAAGTCTAAGGATTTAAATGCAATGTCATTAATGTCCCTGTTGGTGTAATCGTCAGGTGTCCCAATACTTTTGTTCATAGAGTGTATCGCCTATACAAAGTTTTACAATGCAAAGACATCAAAGTTTGTTTGTTTAAAGCTCTTTTTTCTCTCTGCAGGTGTTTTGGTGCTCAGGTTTCCTGGGATAAATCTCTGTGTATCGGCAGCACGTATGATGTCACTGATGAAACAATCACACACCATATAGTGGACAGACCAAATATGGATAAACAGTACATGAACAGGTCAGACACACACACACACACACACACACACACACACACACACACCCTGTACTGGAGCTGCGATCCTCTGCTCCTCTTCAGAACCACCAATAAGCATTTATAACTTTTCATATGCTGTTTATTTGATGTCATTTAAATATGCTCTTGGACTTTGCTTTAGCTGTAGTGTTGCACAAAGCAACTTTTATACAGCTTTAATAAAGCTGCTTGAATTATGACTTATTGCTACATTCAAACTAACACTGCTGTGCACTTAACTGACTCAGACTGGCAACCTCACTAAAATACATCACACAGATCAGTAAGTTATCTGTTAAAAACCGGAATGTGGCTTAGACTTGGGATGAGTGTGAATGTTGGACTGCGGACATTAAGAACAGATGCATATTATCTAATAAAATGAAGTTCAAAAGTGTGGGTATGTGGGTGGGTGGTGGTTGTGTGTGTGTTTTGTAGATCACACCCATCTTTGAATCTGTCTTGAATGCAGTTCTTTCAGGCTGGGCTTCCCTCTCTGCCTTTCAATGCCTCTCTTTTATCCTTTTCCTGTGTGTGTTAGTGACAGTAGAGACTCTTGTGTAACATTTATTTTTGAATTCATTTTTCTCTGTTCACATCACATGATTTGCAGATGGTCACGTCCCCTTATGTCATGCCTACACACATTCAAGATTCTACGTAACACGATACAGTACAGTCAAGCAAGTCCCCGTTACAAAGACTTACTGTTCAGTGTGTGTGTGTGTGTGTGTGTGTGTGTGTGTGTGTGTATACAGCCATGGAAAAAAAATAAGAGACTGCAGCATTTTCTTTTTCCTGGTTATTGCTTTTGTAGTTTCTGGGCGTGTGCATGTCACTATTGATAAATAATGCATGTAAATAATTTATTATACCTCGGAAATGTTAAAGTTCACGACACTCTTAAATTATTTGAGAATTGCTACATTTAAAATAGTGATGTTAAGAGCACAGTGTGTGCATGTGACTGTGTTTCATCCATCAGAAACTGAATCATGAGTGAAGCTGCTGGAATACAGAACATAGAAAAGTTGTACAAACAGTGAACAGGAAAAAAAGGGAAAAGTGGTCTTATTTTTTTCTGTGGCTGTATATTTATTACTGGAGAGTTCCGCTAAGCTGTTGCTTTATTTCTTTGATTTATCCAAAGTTTTCCTGTGAGCACTTTTCTAATAATGCTGATAACTCGATACCAATACCTACCGGTACCAATGCTGCCAGTATGAGACTGACTCGTAATGGAAGAAAGCAGAAATGCATACGTTATGTGCTAATGTAGAAATTCTCCAAAGAGCGCACATGCAGTACTGTGCAAAAAGCTTAAGCTCCTGTGTAAACTCTGTAAAGTCTTTTATCTAAACAGTGAGGGACGTTCTGCCAGCAGATACACACGTTAACATTAGAATGCATGCGAACAAACAAGAAAGCAGCAAATATCAAGATTTTTTTTTTTTTGTAAAAAATGCTTGAAGTTTTGTGAGCTGGACAGAAGAGCACAGGTTCGGTTCCAGATTCCTCTTTAGTTCCTCCAGACGTTGCTTGGATTTGTGAAACTCCATCAGCAGCTCCTGATTTAATTTAATGAAGGACCGATTGAGCTGAATCGGGTATTTGAGGGATTTGATTATAAACCTGTAATGTAATACTGGACATACATAAAATCACCACTGTATTACATAATTTGTTTATATTCTATCATTAGCTTTTAAAGACATACTGCTCAGCTAAACAGGGTTTAAATTTCATTTTCTCAAGAGTTTTGCTTGGTGCTGTATATGTGCACATTGTGTGAATTATGTAATGCCTATTGTGGACATCCCTTTTTGTTTTTTTTCTCTCTGAGACTGGTCTGCAAAGCTTGCCTGTGTTGTTTGGGTCCTGCAGGTACTATATTCAACCTCAGTGGGTTTACGACTGCGTGAACGCCAAGATGCTCCTTCCTGTGGAGGATTATTTTCTGGGGGTGACGCTGCCCCCTCACCTGTCACCATTCGTGGAGGAGAGGGAAGGCGAATACGTTCCTCCTGAGAAGCTCAAACTCCTCGCGCTCCAGAGAGGAGAGAGATCTAGTGAGTAGCTAGTGAGACTGTGAGAATCTCTGACTTTGCAGTCAGGTGGACTAGTGGGTGCTTGCCTCTGGACCAAGAGGTCATGGGTTCGAATCCTACCTTCAGCAAAACCATGACTGAGTTCCTGAGCAAGACCCTTAACCCCAAGTTACTCCAGGGAGACTGTCCCTTGACGTTAGGGAATAAAAGCCTCTCCTAAATGCTATAAATGTAAATGAGCTATGAGTGCAACTGTTTTCTTAATTATTCAGTACATTAAATCTAAAATTTTGATGAAACAATAGTGGTTATTCAGACAGTTTTCTCTTTTTCGTCTGAGATTTTTGCATTAAAAATTCATTTTGGTCAAAAAGACATTTCCCGTTGAATATTGTTTAACATTATTGTATGTCATTACATTTTAAAATTGTCTATCCGTACATCAGTACAGGTGAATTGTTGCCTTCAGCTTGTTTGCGCGCCTGTTGGTAGTATTTCCGTGTGTTTATTTGTGTTATTCCATGCGTGCGCTTTCTTCCAGTCACAGAGCAGGAAGAGGAGGAGGAGGAGGAAGAAGAAGAGGAGGAGGAGGAGGAGGAAGAAGAGGAGGAGGAGGAGGAGGAGGAAGCAGAGGAAGAGGCTAAGCTGAAGGATATTGAAGAGAAGAGAACTCATGGCAAGGTAAGAAGGTTTAAACAGAATTAATCAAAGAGAGCTAGACAGTGAAACCAGACGGTCTGTCCAGCATGTATAGATGACAATACACAGGGGAAAGACTTAAAGGTAGACCATTTCACTTGTACTGTCATGGCATCACAATCAGTAATATAGCGGTTATGAGAACACAATTTATTGAGGAACAAAAGTTGCCTTCATGGCTTTGACCTTATCAAGGCTAGTTTACGAACTGCAATAACTCAAACAGGAAGACTTCAGTCACATGGTTCAACTTGGTTCCCAAATTTGCTGCCATTATCAGATTGTTGTCAGTCATGTACAGTAACTATTATTAGTTTGAAAGTGATAGACAACCAAGTGTGTGCATATACACACACACACACACACACACACACACACACACACAGAGTAATCCCCCGCTTTTCGCAGGGTTTACGTTCCAAGAGCACCCGCGTATAGTGGAAAAACCGTGTTGTGTTTTGGTAAAATATAAATTACCCTTAACGAAAATATCAAGGTAAGCCCATACAAACTGTACTGTAATTCATGCACGGGTAATTTCTTTGGTCTGCGCTCTTGTTTTCTTTGGTATAAACAGGTAAATACAGTAATAAGTTTGTGTAATTTTTAGTAATAAAAATACAGTAAAATGGTTGTAATCAATAATTTTTACATCGAAAATTTATTGTTCATCAGCGGCGCGTCTTATTCAGGGTTCTTCAGGAGGAGCACTGTGTTGTAGAGACCCGCCGGTTAAAGGAGACATTGGACAGAGACTGAGCTCAACAGCCCCTTTTAATTTAATTTACAGTAATAAAACTCCTGGGCTTTAAGAAGAACAAAACAAAAAACAAGAGAAACACTCAAGAAGAGTCGGGGGCGGACCGGCAGTCTGTGTGTTCTGGAATAAAACGGCTGTCCGGTGCCCGGCGGCCGTCGGCCCGTCTTTCTCGGCGAAGGTGCAGACGCTGCACAGCTGGTGAAGAAAGTCCTGGCAAAAAACAAAATGGGGAGAATATTTGCAGGTTCCGTGTATATATATATCTGTATGTGTGTGTGTATATACAGTAGCCCACGTTTTTACGCAGATCGGGAGTCACTGATTCAGTCACACGCAGATTTTTTCTGAGAACCCAACAATAACTCGGAACCTGCAAATATTCTGTTTTTTTTTTTTTTTCTTCTTCTTTTTTTTCTTTTTTCGTTCCTATGTTTTTTTACGCATTTTAAGTGTAAATTATTAAGAAAAATATAATTTAATGATTTTGTAACATAAATATTAAAGTAAATAAAGCGGCATTTCCATTAAAATAGAACTGTATAAATGTTTTTGTACTGTCCAGAGAAACACAAACCGCTGCACTCAGAGGCAGGAGGTTTGAAAGTAGCCGATCCGAGAACGTCTTTTATTTCTTCTTACTGCTTCTTATTGCATCTGGCAGCTGCAGACCAGAATTTCCTCAGTGGAGCGTCTCGAGTGTTTCTCTTGTTTTTCGTTTTGTTCTTCTTAAAGCCTTTAAACTATAAAAAAAATAATAATAATTATTGGTGATTACCCGTACATTTTACTGTATTTGTATTACAAAAAAATTAAATTATTACTGTGTTTACCCTGCTTATACCAAAGAAAACGGAAGCACATACCAAAGAAAACGCCCGTGCATGAATTAATTGTGGGAGACAGCAGTTCCCAGACAGCAGTGGGGGGGGGGGGGTACTGGCACATTGTTGCATGAGTAGCGGTACAACCTGCTGTAGCCAGAAAAAAGAGATATGTAAATGTATTTAAATATGAAATGGATTTGCGTAAGTAGTGCTGTTTGTGTTGAATGTGGGTGTATGTGTTGCACGCTCTTTAGGAAATGTGTAGTGCCTTGTATTATAGCTTATAATGTCTAAATTGTATTGTATTTTAAAGCTAATATTCATCAAGAACTTTGAGCTTTTCTTTGGCTTAATTCTGAGAACTGTAACTTGACATGTGATTTGTCACCTTGAAGGTGAAGACAGGACATTTTCCTATGACGCACACACACACACTTGCTCACTTAAACAGAACTTTTTATGGTCTCAAAGCATTTCAGATCGCCATTAGGTCGTCACAGATGGTCAGTTCTAGCGTCCAGAGCTCCAGGAGTTCGAGTTTGGCTTTTATATTTCAAATCTCCTTTTTGGCCCCCTTACAAACCTCTGTTTGTTTAAGGGTTAACCATTGGCCCTTTGTTGGTAATAGTGAATTAATTAGTCCCAGTTCCAGATGAATGGACACATTTGGGACTATTGCCTGAGTTTTATTATGTAGGGTTTTATTAAGGTTCATTGTGCAGCAGAGTTTGATTTGTGTTTAATTTAAGTTTGTCGTATTCTGTTCCACTTTCTGCCATTCCATCTAATTAAAAGCCTAAAATGCTTTATGTGGTCACCATTGTTTACAATGGCGCGACTCAAACCCAGCTCATACTACCAGCCCCTCCATACATTTTAATCATGAGCATTAGACAGTACAGTGCAAGTCCTGGGCCACCTGAAATGATAAAGCTGTTTATCTGGGGAGTAAAAGGTTGTTTATTCAAAGACACACTGGAATAAATACAAGTAAATACATCGATTTGATGTGTTGGCTTAACCTTTGCGAACCTCTACCTCAAGGAAATCCAGTATTTACAGTTACAATCCAATACCTAGTTAATCTAATCAGTCTCTTATAAAAAGTTGTATGTTACAAATAAAGATTCAAAATTCTTAATTTGTCCCATACATTGTTATACATGTACAACGTGATGTGAAATGAGCCCCCGACTTGGCCCATGAAACTGTTATCAAATAACCAGAGTTTAAATTAAGGAGAAATTTGAAGAGGCTAAATTAAGGTAATAAAAGTATACAGAAAAAAAACTATATTCCAAATAAACAAACCTTATAATTAGAAATAAGATCTGTACAGTGCACCAAAAAGTAATGGAGTGTCTTAAGTCACCTGAAAAGAGGATTCTCATGTTATTGCGATACATATATTTAAGCATTTCCCATGGTTACCCACAACTTTTGTACAGTGCTGTATGTTTGTGTTTGTAAATGCTAGTTAAAGTGTGTTTACTCGCTCTTGGGAATGAGGAAATGCAGGCTGATGTCTGATGTGGTGTCTGATTGTTCTCCTAAAGGCCTCATCAGTGAAGGTGACCCCTGGGAAGACCAAAATGGAGAACCGCCAAAAGCTGGATCAGGAGGAGAAGGCTGAGGAGAAGAGGCTGGCCATCATGATGATGAAGAAGAAGGACAAGTACCTCTACGACAAGATCATGTTTGGCAAGAAGAGAAACGTTCGGGAGGTAAGGAGCCTTCTTATCAGTTCTGTTCTTCTGACCAGTCCAAACAGCTGTCAGCAATCACACTATTTTTCTTCTTTAGTTTTATTATTGTTATTATAATAGCTGGAATTTGATGCAACTTCTCATCCGTGCCTTTATCGAACTTTGGCATAATTTCCTCCCGTTTTGGGCGAGAGCGGTTTGCTCCGCCCGTTTTCAGCCGTCCTCCACCATAAATGGCTTGGTAATAGACGACAGCTAGTTGATTCCCTCCATGGTTGAGTGGTAAAACACTGCTGCATGAGTGTCAGAAAGTTTAAGACTCCACTGCCATAAAACCAATGTTTGGATGTTTCTAAACACAATTTTCATAACAACCACACAGACTTTGCTTTGTCTTTTCGAAATACTATCTTGCAGAAATACTATAATAAAAAGTCTTATTACACAGGTCAACAAAAAAAACAATTGTAATCAGAAACCACAACACACTTTTCTAAACCATTTTTTCGTGCTGAGTTCAGATCTGCTTTCAGTTTTTTTTTGTTTTTTTTTGTCACATCAACTTTTTGAATTATGAGTAATATTAGATTTGCATTAGACTTGCATGTGGTTTTTATTAAACCACAGGCACCAATCAAGTAACTGTTTCAATATTTTCAGTGCAAGGTCAAATAGACGTACACTGTGGCATAGATTTAATGATCAGTGTTAGTCAGACACCACTGTTTCTTCAAAAACGCTTAGTATATGATTATTATATGAAATATACCGCTATCATGCAATACATAACTATCTTCATCACAAAAACTGTACGTGCGGGAAAAACTAAACACAGATTTGAAATCAGCACGAAAAACACTACAAAACCCACAAACTTATCTCTGATGATTTTGACCTGTTGACCTGTGTTAACACATTTTGAAATGTGTCCTACATCAGTATAATATTGGACTAATATATCACACCTGATCCAACTGATTAACTACTTAACAAGCTCCTAGTGGGTTGGTTGAGGAAGAAGAAAACCACAAATATGCAGAGCGCTGGATTTCCAGGAGTGGCATTGAGAACCCCTGTCCCACATGACACATTCTTTATAACTTGATTATCCTCTCATTAATGGAAAAATCTATATTTAAAGTTGAAAAAAAGGCTTACAATCCTTTTTAGGTTAATGGTTGAAGAATCATGCTTTGTTTTCATTGGAATAGCTGATGGAGCCCCTATTGGAGTTCTTGACCCGTATTGAACTCGTCTTTGACGCTTCATTAACCTCGACGCTCTTCTGCTGTTCATTAACCTAATGCTTTCCCTTTCCTCAGGCTAATAAGATGGCAGCCAAGAGAAAAGCTCTGGACGAAGCCAGCAAAACTGACAGAAAGAAGAAGTCGAAGAAATAAGAAAGAAAACGCAGAGACTTTTTTTTTTTTTTTTAATCTATTAAAAGATTTTCTTCATTTATTACTGTGATTGATTCCTTTTCTAAAATGATTATGCAAAATAGTGGAATGTTTGTGATCTATGTAAAATAAATTGAAATTGTTCAGTCCTTGGCTTTCAGACTCTATTAAATAGATTTTAGACACCAAAGTCCTTATTTCCTTTCTTTATTTTGTACACTTTCTCAGTTTAATATCCAGGAATGAAAGTGTCGTTTCTTGTTCCATCAATTAGATAATTAGTTCATGTTTAATAATCAGACCTTATTAAGTTTCCTACACAAGTTTCACTCTTCATTGTGGCAGAGATGTAGATATCGATCATTCAGCCAGGGTTTCAAATTTGTAATGCGTTCCTCTTTGTCTCATTAGACATGAGCGAACGGAGTCAGATTGGCCAGGTTTCGGCCGCCTGACTGAATAATTCATCCGCAGGACTGCACAGTGTCCATTTCAGTCTTTAATGACGAACGAGAGCCGTTTTGGGTGCCAATCTAATGCGAACTCATGGACAGACATGTGTCCCAGCAGGAGCTTAAGAGTGCCTCAAAGTGTTGGTGGATGTGTGGAGCTTTATTGACGTTACAAAATGAAGCCTTAACATATACTTGGTTTAAGTGCACAAACCAAGTATTGCAGTACTATTGTTTCGTGTATGTGTATACATAGATCCATACACATGTATGTGTGTATATATATATAGGTAGGTAGGTGTGTGTGTGTGTGTGTGTGTGTGTGTGTGTGTATATATATACACACACACACACACACCTACATATATATGTATATGTGTGTGTGTGTATGTATGT
>JBBJLS010000041.1:4269155-4279155 GCA_037577275.1 Bryconaethiops microstoma
CAAGACATTTTGGACAACGCCATGCTTCCAACTTTGTGGACACAGTTTGGAGAAGAACCTTTTTTATTCCAGCATGACTGTGTCCCAGGGCACAAAGTGAGCACCATAACAACATGGCTGGATGAGCTTCGGTGTGGAAGAACTTGACTGGCCACACAGAGTCCTGACCTCAATCCCATCCAGCTCCTTTGGGATGAACTGGAACGGAGATTGTGAGCCAGATCTTCTCATCCAACATCAGTGTCTGAACTTATAAATGCTTTACAGAATGAATGGACACAAATTCCCACAGAAAGCTTTCCAAGAAGAGTGGAAGCTGTCCTAGTTCCAAAGGAGGACCAACTCCATATTAAAGTATATGGATTGAAATACAATCTCATTAAAGTCCCTGGTGGTGTAATGATCAGACGTCCCAAAACTTTTGTCCATATAGAGCAGATGCTGGATGTACTAAGAAAGGATGCTAAGGGTGTAATATTATGGTTAATACAAAAATGATTGTAACCATTCATGCAACACACAGTAATTCACACCACAGGACAACAAACCCCTTTGGGAGTTTATCTGTACTTTAGTTTCACCATAAAGGTGTTGAAGACTGACGGATTCCTGACTGTTTGTCCCTCAGGCATGATGGTTGGGAAGCAATGGAGGTCAGTGTGTAAGGGCCTGATTCTGGGGACCCTCCTGACCAGCTGCATGATTCTGCTTTACTGCCTCTCCGCTCCTGAGGTGCAGTTCAGCCTGCCAGAGTGAGTCTCATTTCAGAAGACTTTACTGCAGTTATTTGATTGCTCCATGACTCTGTCTAAATGTGTGTGGATTAAAAATCATTTTCAGAGAATCATTATTTCAATAGATGAGCATGTTTTAATTAGTGATGTATTAGAGTAGTAATTCAATAATCAAATCCATGCAGTTTATAACAGAACATTTCATTTTAATTCATTTACATTTGGAACTACAAACGTATCTGCAGGCGTGAGATCCTGCTGGTGTGAGTTTCCTCTTTTTCAATTATTTGAGCACCAATAGTTCCTCTTTGTGTTTTATAATGACCTTTAAACTGCAAAATAATCACAAATCCGAGAGAAACCCGCAGTCCATGTATTGTTTGTGTCTGTAAATTGTATATTGATTTTTAAAAAAAATATCTTGGTTTGAGGATATTTTTTTTTTTTAGTTTTGCTATGTTTAGTAATTCAAAGCAAATAAAAAAGAAGTGCAGGTTCGAATCTGTTACAACAAAATGCAAATGACATGTAAGCAAGATTAATAATTTAAGTACGTAATGAATTATGTCGTGAATATATAATTACATGTTAGTTAAAAGCAATGATATAATTACATGTTAATTAAACAGTAATAACTAGACCTTTGTTACAATATTATGAATGTGTATTGTTTCCCTTCCAGTGTTCCTGTGCCTTACTCATGCTCCCACCAGCCGTCTCCTGCCCGCTCTGTGGCTTCACACGGCAGCGCCCATGGACAGGAGCAGGCTTGCACCCCGAAGGTGGACATCATGTTCTTGAAAACCCACAAAACGGCCAGCAGCACCATCCTCAACATCCTGTTCCGCTTTGGAGAGAAGCACCACCTCAGGTTCGCTTTCCCCAGCAGCCGAAATGACTTCTTCTACCCTACTCCTTTCCACCGCTCCCAAGTGAAGGACTATGGGGCCGGAGTGTGCTTCAACATCATGTGCAATCACATGCGCTTCAATGAGGCTGAGGTGGCCAAGGTGCTTCCAGCAGACACCAACTATATCACCATCCTGCGAGACCCGGCCGAGCTTTTTGAGTCTTCTTTCCATTATTTCGGCCGCCTTGTGCCCCTCACGTGGAAGATCTCTGGGGATGATAAACTTGGAGAGTTCCTGAAGGAACCTGAACTTTATTATGACCTCGAGGGCTTCAACTCCTTCTACCTCAAAAACTTGCTCTTTTTTGATTTCGGGCAGGATAACAACTTGCCGCCGGATGACCCGAGAGTGGAAGAGGGCATCCGGATGATCGGCCAGCGTTTTGAGCTAGTCATGCTGGTGGAGCACTTTGAGGAGTCGCTGATCATGCTCAAGGACGCCCTCTGCTGGGACATGGAGGACCTTCTGTTCTTCAAGCTCAATGCTCGCAAGGGCTCCACCATCTCCAAACTGACCCCTGACCTCAGGGCCAAGGCCTTAAAGTGGAACTCTATTGACTGGAAGCTTTACCAGCACTTCAACACCACCTTCTGGCAGAAGGTGGAAGCGTATGGCCTAGAACGCATGACGAGGGATGTTGCCGAGCTGAGGCGCAGAAATGCAGAAATGGCCACCATGTGTATCGAGGGGGGCCACGCTGTGGACGCCAACAGTATCCATGAGACTGCAATGCAGCCATGGCAACCCATAGGCGAGAAGTCTATTATGGGATACAATCTGAAAAAGAATGTGGACAAAGCTCATGGGAAACTGTGCAGAAAAATGCTGACCCCAGAGCTGCAGTACTTAACGGACTTGGGGGTCAACCTGTGGATAACGAAACTGTGGGGTCGCGTGAGGGACATCCTTTGCTGGTAGAGAGACCTTTACTGTAAACACTAAAGATGATCACTGACCTCTGTGAAACAAACTGAAGCCTCTGTCTGTGTTAGAAAGGGGCACGTTGAAAGAAATACAGGAGTGTTTTGTCATCGTCCTGCAGATTTTCATTACCACAATATGAAGTCACGTCATGGCAGCGTACAGGATTATGAAGTGGTGCTTGAGTCAATCATGAAAACCAAATCAAAGACACTCATTACATGACCTCACATTCCTGTCGGATATCTGTCCTTTTTATGGTCATTTGCCTTTTATTTTTGCACGCTGCCAATACTGTATCAGTACCGTTCTCCCATTGACTCTTTCTGGTTGAAGTGAGATCAGGCTGTGGGGGCACCAGGATGCTGTGTATTCCTGATTTGTTTGAAGTATCAGCAGCCATTGCTAATCTGGTAATACACTTTGGAAGCTGCAATGAAGCACATGTACAGTAAAGTTGCAGTTGGGCTCTGAATATGAAGGAATGAAGAGTCATTTGTTCTAAAAGAGGCACATACCAAATGTGAGATTATAGTAATACAGCAATAAAATAAAAAACTAACATACATGCTGTTCACAGTGTGTGTCATTGTCATCATCAATAATGATCATAATCATCATCAGCGCCATCAGCATCATCAAAAACTGGTCTTACACTATTTGGATAGCCCTAATAGTTCATCTATTGATATTCATATTAGTAACAAACTACCTACAGTACTGGGCAAAAGCAGTGAGGGACTTTCTGCCAGCAAAAACACATGTTAAAGAAATGAAAGATTTGTTTTGTTTGTAAAATGAATTTGAAGTTTTGTGAGTCGGTTAGAAGAACACAGGTTCAGTTCCAGATTTCACCTCCAGATTTTGCACGGATTTGTGAAACTACACCAGCAGCTCCTGATTTAATCTAATGCAGTATTGATTGAGTTAAACCAGGTATTTGAGGTATTTGAAGAGAACTACAGTGTGATACTGGGCTTCCATGAGGAGAGATCTAGGAATGATCATGCAAACACATAGACATACATAAAATCACAATTCACTGTTTGTGTACATTATAATATTAGGTTTTTAAAGCATATATTGCCCAGTTAAACAGGTTTTGAATGTCATTTTCCCAGCTGTGTAAGACTTTTACACGATAGGGGAGAGTGGGGTAAGTTGATCCACCCACTGTATGTAGTCGGTCCACAGTAGTTATCATGTCATCCTACGTTCTATAAGCAGCATTCATTTCTCTTGGTCTGTGATGAAGAGAAGCCGATGGTTGTGTGGTTCTTTGCTTTTCAAAGTAAATTTTTTATATGTCAGCTATAATGCTGGTTAGGTCAATGCATAATTATCCAGGACCCTAAACATATACGTGCAAACTTCAAAGCTAAAGCTTAGCCTGAATTGCTAAGAGAGAGTGATTTTTTCAAAAATGGTGGCTGTGGGGCAGAGTCAGCCAATTTGCCTTGGGGTAAATTGAGCCACTGGTTCAAATTAATGTACTCAAATGTAGTATCTCGATGGGTGATTGAGAGCTAACCCAGGCAAAACAGCTGCCATATACTAGATTGCCGACTGAGAGAACAAGGCTTTCCTGTTAGCAGTAACACCACTGAATATCATTTCTGGATTTAGGTCCAGACAGAGATGTCGTTCCTGATGCAGAGTTTGAGCCCTCCATGGTATCAGACTGGCCAAAACCCCAAACTACAGTTTGGAAATGCAGATGACCCACCCACTGCCTCAGCCCCCATCACTGCTGAGCTGCCTTCATCAAGCTCCACACATGAGTGTGTTTCACCACACAGATGTGAGTCCCAGTCACACTGCATGTGTGTCCCCAAAAGAAATATTACCCATTCCCAAAAGTCTGCATCCCAGGGCACAAAGGAAGGGAAAGTGAGTGAAGACAGGAATCTTCACTGATACACCTGAAAAGGCAAGTGAAATTACTCATGAAGACGGAAAAAGTAAACAGCAGGGGAGAAAGAAAAGTAACAAAAACTGAAAAAAAAAATTGTGGGGGCAGCAGCTCTGAGGGATGTTTCCATCACATTTGATGACACGTCTGCGTATGAGAACTCTGAGGATGAGAGAAGCGGACCTGGCAGCACAGATCTATTAGTTGGCGACTTTGTTATTGTTCAATTTGAAACCAAGCGCCCGAGCTACCGTAACATTGGCACCATTCAGAAAACTGAAGATGACGAAGTGAGTGCCAAATTTCTCAGATGGAGCCAGGGGAGCAATGCCAATGACAAAACACTTTTTCGTTCAAGGAAAATGACGTGGCACACTTTCCACCAAGTGATGAAGAAGCTACCTCAACCTCAAAAGGCTGGAGGAACTGCAACATTTCATATTTCCCTGCGACTTCGAGCGGTAGAATTTGGAGTAGTTAGTTCCTGAGTATGAAAGTAGGCTCAGTTGTTCATTAAAGAGCCTCGTTCACTTGAGTCAAGTAACAGAATTGTTCTTACCTACATTTTTGTTTTTGTTTTAGCCTACATTGTATGTAGTGGCAATGTTATGACACTTGTAATAAAATGTAATAAAATCACACAGGTCTAGGTATTAGTTTTATTATTGTAGGCTACAGTTACACATGCATTTACCCTCTCTGTTTGATGAGTGGATTTGATCAGTTATGCTCAGGTTCATACAGTAAAAATATACTAGTAAATTTACCCCAGGTGGCTCAGTTTACCCACTGCCTCGGATCAAAAGATTTGTGATCAGTGAAATTTAAAGCCTGAGGTCCAATAACATGTACCTGCACAAACCATGTTTCCATGCTGTAACACTCAGAACTGAACTGGCTGGATGGAAAAAAAAAATAACTCATTTTAAATCAACCTTGGTTTCTTTTAGTTTTTCTTTGAACTTCAGCTTCAATTCCAGTGGAAGGAAAATGACCGGTAAGATAAGAGAGTTTGACAGATTGTGAATAAGGGTGCTTCTGTGGAAATAAATGGAAAGAAAACAGAAAGAATGTTTGGATGGTTGGAAGATGATTAAATAATGCCCAGCAGAGGTATATAAACATTTCAGTGAGATGTGTGTTTTATGTAAGTGGTCAAATAGCTTACAGAACGGGGCACTTTACATTTTTAGCCTCCAGTGTGATCCTGAACTTATCTATTATCAATCTAGTGCTCAGTTTGCTGTAGTAATTACTTCAAAATATAGACTTGATGTCAGGGGTGCTATGACGTATTATGCTGGTGAGGGTGTTTGTTGAACCAGCAGCCGTTGCTAATAAGATTTTGCAAGCAAAGACAAAGCCTCACTGTCAGTATACGTTATTTTAACGTTTACTGAATCCATAGTAACTTTTCCATGTGTACATAAAATGATCAGATGGCCTCCTGTACCTGGAACGGATGGGGAGGTGGGTTGGTGGAGGCCTAGTGGCTAGGATACTTGCCTCTGGACCAAGAGGTCATAGCTTTGAATCCTTCAGCAGAAACCACCACTGGGTTCCTGAGCAAGATCCTTAACCCCAAGTTGCTTCAAGGAGACTGCCCCCTGTAGTTAGGGGACGGAAATCACTTTGGATAAAAGCGTCTGCTAAATGCTGTAAGTGTAAATGGACACATGAAGGTAAGTTTAAAGGTGATCGTTTAAGCTGGTTTCTGAATTAAATGAACCTAATCACATTACATTCATTTGGCAGACACTTTTATCCAGCACAGCTTGCAATACGAGGAAACACTCGAGTTTCAGAAGTGTGAGAACCAGAGGAGAGTTCTAAGCGCTAAAATCTTTATGTAGGAGTAGTTAAAAGATAGATAGTGCATCAGGAGAGGAGATGCTCTATGATTACACGACTCTTCAGGAGATTTTTGAAGCTAGAGAGGGATTCTGCTCCTTTGGTCGTCTCTGGCAGTTCATTTCACCAGCGAGGAACCAGACTAGACCAGTCTGGACTGGACTTGCTTTGTGTGTAGGGACAGCAGGGCCAAACGATGTTCTTTGGAGACGTGGAGGGAGCGAGTAGAAACATAAGGCTGAATGACAGGTTTAAGGTAGCTGGGTGCAGACCCAGATGTCACTCTGTGGGCAAGAGTTAGTGACTTGAACTGGTGATTCACTGGCAAGATGAAACATTTCCGCTCAGGATAGGTTTAAACCACCATTCGATTGTTAGAGTTAGATTATTAGTAGGTTTTTGATTAATGGTTTAGTCATGGTGCACACTATCTTATCAAAAGTGATTTACAAATCACACAAGCAGTGGGAGCCAATGAGAGTCAGTTCCCTCAGAGATAAGAGCTGTTACATTATTGATCAAAAGTAATTGGTCAATTTATTGGATACACTTCCTTGGGGCTGCCAGCTTTATTGTTTAGTTTGAAGTTACATTTGTTAACAAGAGTGTTGCCAACTATTTCCAATGGAAAGTGGATAAATCCTACTTGAAAAGTCATTAAATGCAGTGGTGGTAGGAGGGCGATGAGGTTCTGACCCGGCAGGGCGGGGCAGGGGGTGTGGTTGGTTATTCCGACTTACCACACAGGTGCACTTTGTACATGTGTTTCAGTTACAGACTGTAGTCCAACTGTGTAGATACTGGGTAGGTGCACCTCATAAAGTGTCCAGTGCCATTTATATAACTTACATATACACTATGTGGACAGAAGTACTGAGACACACCTCTCAATTATTGAATTCAGGTGGTCCCTAAAGAGGAAACCTAATGCTTCAGCAGACCAAGACATTTTGGACAACTTTGTGGACACAGTTTGTGGAAGAACCTTTTCTATTCCAGCATGACTGTGTCTCAGTGCACAAAGCAGCTCCATAAAGACGTGGCTGGATGAGTTCAGTGTGGAAGAACCTGACTGACCCACACAGAGTCCTGACCTCAACCCCATCCAACACCTTTGGGATGAACTGGAACTGAGATTATGAGCCGGGGCTTCTCATCCAACATCAATGCCACATGCTTTACAGAATGAACGGGCACAAATTCCCACAGAAACTCCAAAATCTTGTGAAAAGCCTTCCAAGAAGAGTGGAAGCTGTTAAAACTGGGGACCAACTCCATATTAAAGTCTATGTATGTACTTTAAAACAATGTAATTAAAATCCCTATTGGTGTAATGGTCAGGCATCCCAGTACTTTTGTCCATGTGGCGTATCTCTGGTAGTACCCTAGTGCTGATTGGCCTGTAGTATCCCAATGCTGCACAGTGATTGGCCACTATGATCCCAGCCCTGCGCTTCGATTTGCTAGTTTACACTTTTTTGTTCGTTTTACATTGTTTTGTGTGATTTATTTATTTTCGTAAAGGCAAAAACCCCCATGTATCATGTTATTTTTTTTTCTTCAGACTCGTATTATCAGGTTAAAGGTTAAAAATGTGATAGAACGTCTATTTTAAAACACAGTAAAATCAGAAAATAAAAGAAAAAAAAGAAAAAACTTATAATATCACACCTAAAGCAGATTCCAGTTTTATTCTGGTGCTTAGCAATTTTATTGACAGGGCAATTTAATATAATCATTATTTTTATTATAATATTTCCGTTTAAAATGATTATACTTATTATTGATTCATAATTATTAAGTCCGCCTATGCTATATTTAACATTTTTTCATAATCTTAATAATTTCACTCTATTAATTAATGTCCATGGTGTGTTAGAAATGACAGTTTGGAGTGAAGTGTGGTAAAATGCATTGTTAATAAAGCCTGGAAGTCACCTATCACAGCTGTCAGCTTTCATTAGAGTTTCACTCAGTGACCTCCGGCGTCTCTGTGGTCCAGTCTGTTAAAAATGTCATGTGACTCCAGCTGCAGTTTTCTCACACTGTGTGTGTTTATGTGTGTGTGTGTGTGTGTGTGTGTGTGTGTGTGCGTGTGCGCGTGTGCCTCATCATTGCAGCATTTTCATCACACTATTTCATCTCAGTATTCATCCAGTGACAGTTAGAGGGAAATTCCTTTCAGCACATTGGGTTTAGTTTTATTTTCCAGTGTATTATGGCAGCTGTCAGTCTTACAGATTGACACAGTGACAGTTAACAGGATGAATTGTGGATTCTGTACAAAGCGACTGCATTCAATTAATGCATTAAAGCAAAGGCATGAAACCAAAGAGGCAATGAATCCTGTTTCGATTTTGTGAGTTGAAACCGGTGTGGCCTAGCAGTGTTAACCATCTAGTGCTAAAATGTATGCCAGCACTTTAGAAAACAACTCTAAGTTTTATTACAAGGGGACTTTTTCCTTACAAAACCTTTTTTCTTTTCAAGACACCCTACATGCTAAGAAGATTAACCCTATCCCAAGAGTTTCATACAGTACAGTTTCACTGGCTAGTTTTTTATTACTGGGTCCTGGGTGGCCTAGTGGTTAGGATTCAGCGCTCTTACTGCTGCAGCCTGGTTTTCCTGGTCAGGAAACACACCTTTGGGGCAGCTGGTGGCCCAGTGGTGAGGAAGTTGCCAGTGCGATTAAAAGGTCTTGGGTTTGAATCCCAGGACCGCTGGTGACACCACTGAGGTTCCTTTGTGCTAGGTACCATCCCCACACTCTGCTGCCTGGGTGCCCCCTGTTGGTGGCAGCCAGCCCACAGCTTCACTTGGTGAATGGGTTAAATGCAGAGAAAGAATTTCACATTGTGAGTTCACATGTGACTATACTTTATATGATGTTTAATAAGTACATTTCATTGGTTCATTTTCCAATGGTGTTATGATTTTAGGTAAAAAAAAAACAAAACAGACAGATTGTGAGCAAAAACTTTTTTGAATGTTGATTCTGATGCATTGAGAGCATGACATTGCTACATTGTTAATCAAAATGACTTTTTATTAACTAACCTTGGCTCTTCAGCAGTGCTTGAGGTGTTTAGTGAGCTATTAGGAGTTTACTAACTGGGGCTATGGTATCCAAAAGGATTCATTAGATAATTGTGTTATCGGGTATAATCAGGTATATTATTTTGCACTTTTATGCAGTATCTGTGCAGGAATACAGTGAAAAAAATAGTACAACAAAGTAACTTCTTTGTTACTCTAAATACCCCTTGGTCAAGTGACATGTTTTGTTGGTTTCTGAAGCAAAAATAAGTCCTATATACAATCATATATACACAAGAAATGTAAATATGGCATTTATCTTCCACTTATTGTATTTCATTTATTGGCATAATTTATAAATACCAGCTCTCCTCTTACATTAGGCCACAATTTTATAATGATTGTACCAATAATAAATGTGCTCCAAAATGTGTGTTAGTATAAATTGTAGGTTTCTGTGTGCTGTGTGCAGAACTACACGACTGCATATAACCTCAGGTCTATATATCCATTTTCCACTCATTTTTGTATACTCACCTTATATCCAGACCAATCTGAATAATGCATCAGTGATAATTATCTCATGTGAGTGGTTTTAGGTCATGGATGCTATTTGCGCAGAGCAGAAAATT
>JBBJLS010000041.1:4402865-4412876 GCA_037577275.1 Bryconaethiops microstoma
ACACACATATATACACACACATATATACACACACATATATACACACACATATATACACACACATATATACACACACATATATATACACACACACACATATATATACACACACACACATATATACACACACATATATACACACACATATATATACACACACACACATATATATACACACACACACATATATATACATACATACACACATATACATATATATATACACACACACATATACACTTATACATACACACATACATATATACATACACACATACATATATACATACATACACATATATACATATACATATATACATATACACGCATACATACATACACACACACATACATACATACATACATACATACATACATACATACATACATACATACATACATACATACATATACACAAACACACACACACACACATACACACAAATAATTTACAATTCAGGTCTACAGGCTTTTTTTCTTTTTGAGCTGCTATATTTGCACTTGTAATCAACTTCTATTCAGGACTATTCAGTATCAAATTAACATTTTTACTTGCAGATTCAGACACAGACGATGTCTCACTCTGTCTATAAATGTCTGAAATGTTTATAGTGAAAGAATTACTCACCCCTACAAGCTGCACAAGCTTAACTTCTATTCAGGCTTCACAATTCAAAGAGGTTTTTGACTGGAGAATCCCATACAAGTAGTCTCATTGGTTAGCTGGCTTTATTAGGAAATTGTTGACCAATCAGAGAGTCAGCACACTCAGAGTGACCAATCAGAGTCAGCCGCTCTGTATATAACGTCATTCTCATGACTGTACACGTCCTTGTCTTCTTTAGTTTCTTTAATTTCAATACACAAAATAGGTGAAGTGGCTGTAAAATAATTTTATGAAACTGTCTGAAATGAGCCTCGAACTGTTGATAAAACTCTAAGAAAGGTGCAAGTGGCTGAGAGGGGTATGTTGCCAGTAAAAGGTTTTTTTTTGTTTGTTTGTTTTTTCAATACATTATCAGCCAAGAGTTTCCAGGCCTCCTAACAAAAAAGTGCGAAATCACACCTCCTCTGTAAAACCTACTTCACTAATCAAGTACATCTTCGCTAAAGTAGTGCGAGAAGAGACGAGTAGCTCATGATAGTCTTTTTGAAATCTGATAGTTGAATACATGAAAGTAACTGCAAGAGTATATTCTAGAAAGATATTTACTGTCAACTACTCTTTATTCTGTCTTCAGGAGAAATGAACAACAGTGATCTTTTGTTTGTTTTATGCCTCAGGAACGTATAGACCTGTACACCTAGAGGCACTAATTCCATTTATACCCTAACTCCAAACAAAGAACAAAATACAAGATATTTCTGTGAAACGTTAAAATAAAGGGTGTTTTTTAAAAATTAGTAAATCACCATAAAAGTATGTTCACTCACACAAAGATCGATGTTTATCCTCCTTTTTTTTCATTTGTGAAACAAAGTTTTTGAGAACAATATTGGTGTCTAGGCTGCCTTTGTTGTTAGACTAATCTGTGGATCCGCAAATCCAAGGTTTGCTAAAGGGCCAGAGAGGAGGCCGTCCCACAGAATACAGTGCAACTCAAGAAGCGCAGTGAAAGTAAAAAGATCAACATGGAAAAACAAAAATTACTGCCACACTCCTCCAGTATCAAGCTGTGTAACCTCCATCACCTCATTCATTTTCAAACAAACAGTTTCTTTTTGGGAGCTAAAATATAAGAACAGGGAACATCCAAACAAAACAAAAAAATAATATACATGATAAATTACACATTTTTCTTTTTGAAAATGCTGAAACTTTCTACATCAGATCAAAGAAGTGCATACTAATGCAGTGATGATTTTCACTCAAAACAGGGCCACACAGCAATCTATGAGACATCCCAATACAATTTCTACCTCCTCCACCAGCTTTCCAGTCTTATGTGTTTTTTTTCTCCTAACCAATTTCTTTGACATGTTTAAACTTGAAAATAAAGGAAAAAAATGGAAACAAGTAGAAAGTTAGTAGAAGGGCCTCAAGCTAACACCAGGCAGAGAAACTGGTGAGATATCCACACGGAGTCCCGCTTTAAAACGGAGGCTGCAGCTGTGGTGCAATTCTCCAGCACAACTAGAATGACACGTGTGTAGGGAATTGGGGGGAAAGGGAGGAGGGTGGGGAAAAAGGAAAAGAGGCAGCAAAGGATGAGCGGAGGAGAATTTATGTTTGGGAGGAGAGGGGCTACACACTTGTCAGGTATCATTAGTCCACTGGCCGCTTTTCACCGTGTTTCTTTGTAAACTCTTCTGCATTCTTAAAGAATTTTTTACGGTCCTTTGAGTATTCTTCTGCTAGGTCGGCCCTAAGGGGGTGTTCTGGCTGTGGGTCATTCACCAGGGCGATGAGCGACTGAATTACTGAAAAACAAACAGCCAAACACACACCTTTAGGAAGACACACCAACAATGCATGCAGCTGTACATGTGTAGAAACGTTTCCTGCTCTTCGTGTAATATAACATCAAATATCAAATCTAATGTCAATGAAAGGTTATCGGGCTGTTCAAGCTGTCATCTTATTTCCTAATACACAAAACAACAAGCAAACGACACGACGTGTTCTCAATCTTATTACTTTACTGCCTGTTTACAGGACAGTGTGTACTAGGGCAGTCATGAATTGTTGTGACATTGATGTCAATTGCTTGCTTTACTTTTTAAAGCATGTTGAAACACTAATTATACAATAAGGCCTGTTTTAAAATCTAATGGGCTCTCTTTCAGTACGAAACAGCCTCATTTTCTCATGTATGATTTTTATAGTTATTATAATATATTTAGTCATTTTAAAGGGGCTGTCAACTCACTTGCATACATTGCTCTTAAATATTTGTATTAAAAAAAATTTGCTTTTAATGCAGTTAAAAGCTAACAAAAACTTAGAAGACAGTATAACTTTACCAAGCACCGTTAGTACTAACATTAATAGTAAGTGGCTAAGAGGCTAAGATAGATGACAAATCATTCAAGCAGTGAGCATTTGTTGGTTAAGTTAGACAACTAAAAAGTAAGAATATTTTGTTACTTGCACACTTTTCATGGCAGCTCAGATCTGAGAGACAGAAAGAGAAAGCTGAGGAAGTTCTAAAGCTGCTCTCCAGTTTCATTTTTGTGAAAATGTGGGACTAATATTTTGTAAAGCAGGAACTGCAACTCATTTTAACAGTTTAACCACATTTCAGGGATGTTTCAAATAATATCTTGATTACTCAATGCAATTCTATTAGGCACGACTAAACTGACTTTGGTTTGTGAGGGGCTGGGCTGTGACGAGAAACAGCTGGTAAAAAAATAAAATAAAATCAGTATAAGTTGTGACTGAGTGTGCATTTTCTTACAGCCACTGCCACTCAAAGCAGAGGAAGCACAAAAGTCTGTTCTTTATTTGACAGTCAGATGTACATTAGTGTGGTAAGTTACAGCTAAAGGCACAAAATATTGACACAAAAAAAAGTTGACAGCACCTTTAAAGACATCCTAGTATTTTGAGATCTATAAAAGGCTACGAATACAGATCAAGCCCATTTGTGTGACATGGAATTAAATTGTTCATAAATGTGTTTTCTACTACACATATGACAAAGATTTTGAATCTTTGAATAAATTAATTACTAATAAAGTCAGTAGTGACAGCCTTACACCACACCAAACTCGAGAGTTGTCTTATTATGGTTCGAGGCTTGTCCCTCGTCTGCAGTGGCTGTGCTCACCTTGGTCAGTTTTGGTGGCTGGTTTCCAGTTCTCTGCACTAATGACAGGCAGGCAGACCTGTCCTTTCTCATCAATGTTGGGGTGGTAGATCTTCGTCTTGAACGTGATCTTTGGGGGTTTAAAAGGATATTCTGCAGGGAAGATGATCTCAATCCTGAATGCTCCTTTGTCATATGGAGGGTTATCCTAGGAAGAAAAAAAAAGAAGAAAAATTGATGACCGTCATAAATCTCATTAACAAGACAGTCATAACTGTGCCCCTTTTAATAAAAACAGCACATGAAAAAAAACAGCATTTCTCACCAAAGAGGTACGGCACATACATACTGGAAGTGAAACTGACAATAACTCAACACCACTCAGATACCTATCGTTCTCCATCGAGTAACAAAATCTAACCATGTACCTTGTTTGAAGAACAAAAATGATCCACTTACTGGAACAATGAGGCCCTGCCATGTCAATATATTAGACTCATCAACTTGAATGTTACGGAAGTTTTTCATTCCAGATCTGCGGATTTCTTCAAGCTCCTGTGAAGGTGAATAGACAGAAAAGTTTGTGATGAGTTGGGTACATTGGCTAGATGTTAATGCCAGATCTGAGGAACACATCTCTGCATACAGAAAAATGCAAACAAGAGTTTTGACTAAACTATAACACCAAGAAGAGTAGCTTTGGACTGTCCAACGAGTTTCAACTACACTATGCCAACTAACTTATTTAAATGACCCATTTCCACAACACATACAAGCCACTTATGGCCTGAAATCCTACAAGCACGCCAAGATAATTATATTTACTGTTATATTTATATTTAGTGTTAAACAGGGCATCTAGCCACTCCCTTTAACAACCTTGTGATTGGTAATTTCCTTTCTTTACTACAAAGACCTAATTGAGCAGTTACAGCCTCTTATCAGATGAGGAAGTGTCCTTACAAGAACAACACTTGACAGTGTGTACTGAGCTGAAAGTACTCCATGCAGGCCAGGTCAGGAGACTAAAGCTACTAAAAAAATCATCAAAATTGGTGAAGAGGTGGTCTCAGACTGGATGGACAACAGCTTAGAGCATATTAGATTTCAGAATAGAATGATCAAGCTCAAGTTGTGGGTGGCTGATCCCTGAAGTGAAACATTTTTCTAACTTGTGCTTTCGTTTTTAAGGGCGTCAGCCAGCCTGGTAGCCTCCTAGCTAATGCTAAACACGTCCAAATCTTCAGGTTTGGGTAGACTTTGGTAAACAGACTCGACGTTTTAGCTTCCAGTGACTCTTAGAGATGTAAATCCATCTATGACAGTAAAGATTATTCATTTTAACCCTGTTTATGAGCGATTACCAGCCTGGCGATTGCGTTAGCGCAAGGATACGCACTCTTAATTGATAGTAAATAAACCTAAGAAGGTAAAAGTCTGATATCCGCTAGTATAGACACTTTTAAAACCTTATAAATCACAGAAAGAGCTAAAATGTCATGGGTTGCCAAGTTCACCACGACTGGGTGACACGGCCACCTCGGCCCAGCACTGTTTACACAGGGATCTCTGAATGAGACACGGAAAGGCTAAATTTAACCCACATTCGATACTTTTACACATCATGTTAAACAAGAGGAGCTTTAATGATACCGAGAGAGTGCATTTTAAGGCTCTTAAACCCTCCAGACAGCCTTTTTCTCTTCATTTCTGAACCCACTCTTGCCCGTCTCGGGCTCAACACTTCTTCAAACGTAGATAAATCGTAAAAAAACAGCCAAACGATGCAACAGGCGATTGATTTCATTTGCTAGACACATAAAGCACCGCCAAGACACATTTCCACCCTTCTCAGAGCCCTAAGAATACCTTTAAAAAGCGAATTAGGAGACACTACCTTGTGCAGCCTCCTGCTCGCAGCCATCTTGGATCGTCCGACTGCTCCCAGAGTGCACCGCGCGGCCTCTCTCCAAAAGTGAGGTTCAGTGTCAGTAGATTTTTTATTTATTTATTTTTCATTTCTAAGTATATTTTCTTCAGTAGTCAGTGCAATCGGCTTATTTTTAGCCTTATCTCAATCTTTATTCCGTTTTTTAACTTTCATCCCAGCCCTGTAGTCAGGGTTGTTTTTACCCCCTGTAGAAAAATCCTGGGACATCATGATGATGTCAGATCTGGGACTGTGGGTACTTTCCATTACAAAGCAATAAAAAATGTAGTCTAAAACTTAAAGTAGCATGGTTTATGGTTATATTGTGTATTGTTGTAATTCAAGAGGTTGTCATCTGTCCAACCTTCAGATGTATAAAAAAAGCTATACTGATAATCAACTGAGAAAGAGACTATAATGCGAGAGACTGAGAGAGTGAGACTAAGAAAGAGAGACTAGGAGAAAGTCTAAGAGAGAGAAAGACTAACGGAGAGACAGAGATCAAGAAACTGAAAGAGAAAGAGACAAAGAGAGAGACAGAGAGATTGAGAAACTGAAAGAGAAAGAGACAAAGAGAGAGACAGAGAAACTGAAAGAGAGAGACAAAGAGAGAGAGAGACTGAGAGATTAAGAGAGAGACAGAAAGATTAAAAGAGAGACCAATTTCTTAGTCCTAAATCCTAAGAAATAGGACTAAGAGAGAGATTGAGAGAGACTATAAGAGAAAGAGGGGGAGACTAAAAGAGAGAGAGACACAGAGAGAGAGAGAGAGAGAGAGAGAGACTAAGAGAGAAAGATGGAGACTAAGAGAGAGAGAAACAGAGAGATAGAGTCTGAGAGAGGCTAAGAGACAGACTGAAAGAAAGAGAGACTCAGAGAGAGAGAGTCTAAGAGAGAGACTGCGAGAAAGAGAAAGACTAAGAGAGAGACTAATACAGAGACTAAGAGAGAGACTAAGAGAGAGACTAAGAGAGGCTGGGAGAGATGGAGATAAAGAGAGAGAGAGTAAGAAAGAGAGAGAGAGAGAATAAGAGAAAGATTGAAAGAAAGAGAAAGACTAAGGTAGAGACTAAGGGAGAGAGACTAAGAGGTAGAGACTAAGGGTCGGTTTCCTGAACAGGGATTAAGCCTAATCCTGGATTATGTAGTGCTGTGAATAGAGATTTACCATTTAAAAGGAAAGGGTAGTCCAAGACTAGGCTTAAACCCTGTCTATGAGTAAGAGAGCCTGAGAGAAAGAGAAAGACTAAGAGAGAGAGACTGAGAGAGAGACTGAGAGAAAGAGAAAGACTAAGAGAGAGACTAAGAGAAAGAGAGGCTGAGAAAGAGAGACTAAGAGAGGTACTAAAACAGAGACTAAGAAAGAGACTGAGCGAGACAGAGATTAAATGAGAGAAACTAAGAGAGAGACCGAGGGAGACTAAGAGAGAGAGACTGAGAGAGACAGAGATAAAGGGAGAGACTAAGAAAGTGAGACTGAAATAAAGACTAAAAGAAAGAGAAAGACTAAGGTAGAGACTAGAGAGAGACAGAGGGAGACTAAGAGTAGAGACTAAGAAAAAGAGAGATTAAGAGTGAGATTAAGAGAGAGAGAGATTTAGAGAGAGACTATGAGAAATAGATTAAGAGAGAGACTGAGAGAGAGAGAGGCAGATGGACCAAGAGAGAGAGAGAGAGACTAAGGGAAAAAGAGATGAAGAGAGACTAAGAGAGAGAGAGATGAAGAGAGAGACTAAGAGAGAGAGAGAGAGAAACTAAGAGAGTGAGAGAGAGATGAAAAGAGAGACGAAGAGAGAGACAGAGATTAAGAGAGAAACTGAGAAAGACTAGGAGAGAGAGTTTAAGAGGGAGACTAAGAGAGAGACTGAGAGAGACTAAGACAGAAAAAGGGAGAGACACTGTGAGAGGCTAAAACAGACTAAGGGAGAGAGACTGAGAGAGACTAAGAGGTACTAAGAAAGAGAGAGACTAGGAGAGGGAGATACTGAGAAAGAGGAAGAGAGAAAGACTAAGAGAGAGAGAGAGACTGAGAGACGAAGAGGGAGATACTGAGAAAGAAGCAGAGAGAAAGACTAAAATAGAGATTAAAAGAGAGATTTCGAGAGGTAGAAAGAGACAGAGAGTGAGAGAGAGATTAGAGAAAGACTGAGGGAGACATTAAGAGACAGACAGGGAGACATTAAGAGAGAGACTGAGAGAGACTTGGAGAGAGATGGAGAGAAAGAGAGACTGAGAGAGAGACTAAAAGGGAGACTAAGAAAGAGAGACTAACCAAGAAACTAAGAGAGAGACTGAGAGAAAGAGAGACTGGGAGAGAGCCTAAGAACAAGGGAGAGACAAAGAGAGACACTGAAAGAGAGATAGAGAGAAAGACTAAGAGAAAGAGACTAAAAGAGAGAGAGTGAGAGAAAGAGAGAATGAGAGAGGGAGGGAGGGTACTATAGACGACTTCACTCAGTTGCGTGCAATTAGTTGCAAAATGAAAGATTTGCCGTTTTACAAGTATTTTAATTTATTCATTCATTTATTTTCTGTAACCGCTTAATCCTTACTAAGGTCGAGGGTACCCGGAGCCTATCCTGGGGCCAACAGTTGCGAGCCAGGCAATCACCCTGGACAGCCCATCACCATAATTCATTATATGTTAATATTTAAAATTCATTATATGTCAATATTTATGTGTGAGCAACATCATGAGTTCAGTTCTCTTTTTTGACCAAAAGATGTCACTCCTTTGTCACGATCTGTAGGATCTGATTCAGAAAAGGTTAAAACAAGTCCAATCTTTTAGAAGAAGTCTGTTTTTCCTTCCCTGTGAACGTGTGAGACCACAAAGAACTTGTGAAAAGTGGAAATGGTTAATGAACTGGTAGCCTAATTACATTTTTGTGATATAAATAGACATTTTTTGGGGTTGATGCAGAATGATTTTCACCCACTTAGTGCTCAATAAACTTCAGTTATTATGCTGATAGATTTTGTATGTACTAAGTACTACAGCAGATTTGGGTACTTTTTCACCTGGTACCTTTTTTATCAATAGTTGGCCATTAGTAGTTCTATATTTAATTTAAAAAATGTATGCAAATTTTTTCAATAATATTTGTCAGCATTTAGTTTTTTTTAATTGATCATGAACAGCGACCAATGGATGGTTTCTTTATTGAAATGAACAAGCCAACTAGACAGATTTTTAGCTTAATCAGCCAAAACAGTGCATTTAGTCATTTATTAAAACTTTCGTAGCCTATTTATGTAATGTAGCCTGTAATACAGCATCACAGAATGCAAATGACTGCAAGACAGTAACTTTCTAGGAGAAAGTTAACTTAATAACATTTTATGATACGCAATTTTGCACCATCTCTATTGTTTCATGCATCGCATTTTTTTACATTGTTTGGGTAGCTGGCAAATAACGTTAAAAAAAAAAGGAGAGAGATACAGTCATGCTTTAAACAATGACTCAATGAAGTTAAACAAAAATGAGTTTTCACTTATGTCCAAAAGATGTCACTCCAGATTCAGAGTTAAAACCTCTGGATGGAAGCTGCACTGTGAACTACTGACTCACTACTCCCTTTTCACAGAAGTGAAATGACCAACACTAGAAAATCACTGCTTTAACCATCAAAACCACAGGACAGGAAATAGTCAGTGCATAGTTATTCAAACAAATCAATAAAAGTGATTAACCTGTTCAATCTAAACTGGACACATGGGTTCAATTAGCACTGAATCTCAAATGCACAGTCATTACTGCTGCTGAAGGGGCATGTATGTATGTGACTGAACACCTAATTATTTTATTCTCTTCTTAAACTCGCTCTAAGTGCCAGGTTTATTGTAAAAAATCGGCCCTCAGTGATACCACAGCCATCACTATACATGAGGGCACAATTTGTCTTGCTGTCTGACGGTGGCTATGATGTCCTTCCCTCTCCCCCTTCAATTGAAGTGGGAGTCTGTTAGTTGGTATTACAGAATTGGTTAAGGTTCTCCTCCAAGTGTGTTGAGCTGTCTGGTGATGTTGCATTAGCAGTGGTTCCAAAAGAAGTGCTGGTTGGCTTTGTGTGACTCGGAGGAAGCAAATGCTAGCCTTTAGCCTCCCAGCTTGGTAGCATCATGTAATGAGGGAGACTTAGCTAGCAAGCTGAATTAAACATGGCTTAAAGAGGGCAGCTGGTGGCCTAGTGGTTGGGGAATTCACCCTGCGATCAGAAAGTTGTGGGTTTGAATCCCAAGACTGCAATACCCTTGAGCAAGGTACCGTCCCCACACACTGCTCCCCGGGCGCTGTGTTCCTGGCTGCCCGCTGCTTCACTTGGT
>JBBJLS010000041.1:4412976-4426202 GCA_037577275.1 Bryconaethiops microstoma
CCCCCCCCCCCCCCCCCCCCCCCCCCCCCCCCCCCCCCCCCCCCCCCCCCCCCCCCCCCCCCCCCCCCCCCAACACAACATTTTATAATTGCCATCATTAGTTCTGACTTTTTCCACACCTGCCCTGGCCAGAACCCAAAGGCTCAGCGATCCCGAGGAGAATAAAAAGAATAAAAGAGATTAATTACCTTTTACACACAGTAAGGCCATGCAGGCCACGGAGTTTGCTCACCAGGCTGTGTGCGTTCTGCAGCAGTGCATTCATTCATCTGGTTTCTTCAAAGCCATGAACCCACAGCGGAGGTGAAACAGGTCAGGGTAAGTCCGAGCTGAAAGGGGGCACAGACAAAAGCTACGTGACGTCCAAAAAACCCTCCAACACACTCTTGCCCTGTGAGGAATTCTTCTTCTAATTTCGGCTGCTCCTGATTAGGGGTCACCACAGCGGATCAACCGTTTACATTTCCTTCAAACCTAGCCACCGGAGTTGCACAAGCCCAGGGAGGGTTGTGTCAGGAAGGGCATGTGGTGTAAAATTTTGCCAACCAGAAAATGACCCCGTTGAGGAATGAGTTGTTTAAAATGATGGAGAGTCTTTTCCCCTGTTCTTCTAGAATTCCATGCTAATGTTCTAGATCTCCATTGTTCAAACAAACGTCCCCGAGGGAAAGTGTTGTGTCATAATACGAAGCTCTCCGTTCTGTAAAGGCACTTTTCAATAGGCACACAAGAACTGTGCTGTACCTAAACCGTACTGAGATGGCACAGAATTTGCAGCACGCTTGATTTTCCAGTGTTTCTCAGCCCGGTAACGTTGTTTCTGACACGTCAGCTACGCAGTTCTCTCCCACAGTTTATGGCCAGTCATCGTCCCAAAACCACATCCATGGAGTCGAACCAGAGGAAAGTTTTTCTGTCAGAGATACTTTTGTTATTGTGGTCATTTATTTGTATAGTCTTTTGAGTTTGATATTTTTTCTCTGCATTCTTCAGATATGCGATGAAAACCTAACCCAGCTAACTTGACAGCGACGTCCTGGTAGCGTTAAAGTTACGTTTGTTAGCGTCATAGAAAACTCCCACTAAAATGTATCTTCAGCCCAAACAGACAGTTGTACTTGTACTTTGTCGACTTCCCAGTTGTTAGTTTGTATCTCTGTTGTTGTTTTTTTGCACACAGTGAAAAAACAATGACCTCTTTCCATGTTGTGATGACAACATTTCGACCAATCAGAAAGCAGTGATGCAGTCAGCTCAGCTGCGGCCCATTTTCAGCCCTGCCATCAAGCAGCTCAGGTACGGCTCGCTTTATTTGTTATGGGAATGCATTTGTTTGTAATACGGAACGGTTTCCTGTGCCAGTGGAAAAGCACCATAACATTCTAATAACAAATGTATGATCACACTCCCCAGGGACCAGCCGGAGCTCATCGTATTTCTACTTGGACTCTTCAGAGAATTAAGAATCAAAGAGCCTTTGGTGTGATTCTAGAGAAGATCCACCTTTGGTCTTTCTAAAGAACATTTTAGAAAATGGTTGTGTAAATCCATTTTTTTTTTAAATGAGAACTTCAATAACCTCCACATAATGTAAAGGTTTGTATATCAAAGCTTAAGCTAACTTTCAAAGGATCGTCTTTCATAGAAAATCTATTTAGAAACATTTACTTTGAGAGTACAACCACATCAACCTGCTCTGTTCAGCTCTCAAAAAAATAGCACTGCGAGCCTCTTTGGCCTCGGAGGGAGTTTTGTTCCTCCTTACAACATTTAGCGTCAATTTGAATTACAAATACATCTTACAAACACAAAGAAAGATTCCAAAGGCGATTTTCAATAATTCATAAAATATGCTTAGAGCTCATTTAGCTCAGTGTCGGTGAACCTCACCACACAGCCCGTGATGTCTGCTTATGTTAAAATCACTGTGTGGGTTCTACGTCACTAGAAAGTGGAGCACATAGGGGAGAGCAGGACAAAACCGGACACATTTTGTTTGTTGCTTT
The DNA here is from genome assembly GCA_037577275.1 of Bryconaethiops microstoma. Taxonomy (NCBI): domain Eukaryota; kingdom Metazoa; phylum Chordata; class Actinopteri; order Characiformes; family Alestidae; genus Bryconaethiops; species Bryconaethiops microstoma. The sequence goes on from JBBJLS010000041.1 coordinate 4,414,983, forward strand.
ACCATTTTAAAAGCATGGTTAAGCATTTTGAAGCATTTCCTCATTCTGACAAACTGATGCAAAACACACTTAATTAAACACATTTCTGTGTTGTTGGAACCAGGCAAGCTTTACAAAGCTACAGATGTAAAACATTTGTGCTTGAAAATAAATGATTTGTGTGTTAAACTTAATTATTCTGGACCACAAATTAGGAAAAAGGAAATATAAGACAAAATATTTGTTATTTACATGATGCCTTAAACCAGATGAAATGTAGCATAAAAACATACCACTCAGCTGTTTGAAATTCATTTAGGGAAATATAGGTTTTCTCTTATTGTTTACTGTTGGAGATAACAGTAGCTGTAACAGTTTTTACCACTGACTCTGCTGTGTGGAGGCTGTACGTTTTCCTCACTGTGATTCGGAATGATTTTCTATTATAGCGTCCAAGAAGTCAAATAAATAATACAGATGTGAAATCTGTGACATATACACACAATTGAGTAATGGAAAAAAAAACACTTAGGATGAAAACAGCTTCGTTTATGGTACCTTCTGGGTGAATCACAAGAAATGTACGTCCATTTGCTGTCAAAATGTACAGATGACATTATGAGAACATAACCAAAAACGCCTTCTACTGGGACCTGTTTACTACAGAAATCCTTTTTACATTTCATCCTACGTGGGGTGGCAGTAGCCTAGTGGGTAAAACACTTGCCTGTGAACCCGATGACCACAAAGTCACGGGCTCAACCCCCCCCCCCCCACACACACACACACACTTTCTACCTGTGTGTCCTGGAGCAAGACACTTAACCCTCAGTGTCTCCAGGAGGACTGTCCATGTAACTAGTGATTGTATATCACTCTGGATAACACAATGTACTGAAAATACACCCAACCCCTTCATTTGAATTACGTGGCTGTCATGAAACCGACCCCTTAATTTGACCTTAAACGTGGATTTAAGGCATGAGCGTAAAACCCCTTCATCTTAAATTTAAGGGAGCAATTCAGGAGGTTCTATTAATTTGAAAAAGTAAGTGGAAAATTAAGAAGTTTTACCCTTTAATCCGTGCACCTTTTCCTTCATGTCCTATATGGGACATTACGGTCAAAATTAAGGTCATTTTAAGGGGTAAAATTAATGCGTTTGGTTTCGTAATGTAAGGGCATCTCCCAAATTTCACTTTACCTTTACATTAGTTTGTACCCCACTATCCCCATCCCTGCTGTAGTAAACAAATAAGAGTGAAACACAAAAGTGACATTTTCAAGAAACACAAAATGTATAATATTTAGCTGTTTTCAGGTTTGCTAAGTAGCTGGAATGGAGTGCCAGAGAAACAGTAGTGTTACGTTTTAAAAAGGGCTGTGAAAAACAGCATTATGGGCTGAGATGCAATCAGTTACTTGTTACTATGCAGTTACTATACATTGATTGCTGTTCTTGCTTATAGGCTCTTTATAAAGGCTCTTTTTGTGGTACATGCAGTTGTGCTGTAAAGTAGAAATTCTGACACTATCTATGATATAGTCAAAAAAGCACAGTGTGATGTCAAACTGCACAATAGCTATAGCATTTTCACATTGCTCGCCCCTAGTTAGAGTGGTCTTAACACTTCAGTGCATTTAGCAAACCTGGACCTTGCTTCTAGAAAATATTGTCCATTAGATGCTGTTCTCTCTTAAAAATGTTGCTTTGCGAACAGGAGACAGTACCCGTATCAGGCAACCAAAGGCAAAGAATAATAAAAAAAAACACACAGAAAAGAGGCTGGTGTTACTGACAACTGCAGAGGTGATCTGTGAATAACATGTTATTACCTGACCAGTCTTCAGAAATATCAAGAAAAGAAACGCTTTTCATGCAATGCTCTCAGTCCAACTGCACTTAGAGCAATGAGGCAGCTCTTGTCTACACTATTCACTAAGCCTTGGTGGATAACGCCATTTTGCAGATGGTTCTTTTCGATTTTCAAGTAATTGCTGATATTTTTTTTCCCTCGCACTCATCCCCCCCCCAACAACCTGCTGCCACCTCCCCTCAGCCCACCTCCTCCTTTCATGTTCCACACTGGCTTGAAATACCACCTCTTATAAACCATCCAATTTGCAAGATGTCTCCAACTCCATTCTCCTCTCCTCAAAAACAACTTCTGTAATCCAGCACCCACGGCTCTAGCATCCGTCTCCTAGTTTGGATTCAAAGTGCGGCGCTCTACAGAGCGGACCCTCACTCTTATTCAGATCCTTCCTCTGAGGGCTGGCAGCTGGGCTTGGCTTCTGTGATCTTGCGCTTCAATGCAAGGGCTGCTATGAGCTTGGGCTGGAACTCAATCCTCCCTCTAATCCTCTACTGACCAACAGCCTGTCCAATCACACCCTCCAAGCCACTTCAGCTGCACTGACTCGATTAGTGTCCAAACACAACTATAGCATTTGTTCCCTCATTAAAAAGAGATTGACTTTGTTCTTGCATCATAATGCAGTTTTTTTTCTACCACGAGACAAAGAAGCCAATAGGAAGGTGCTTCAGCACACACTGGCCTCTGAAGCAACTGGCTTCTGTTATAAGAATCTGCCCAATGGCTTCTATTATAAGAATCTTCCAATTAACTTTGAGGTTTTTTCTTCTTATCTGTGTGTATAGGTCAAGGCTACTGAGCCATAACATTTTAATATGAAAAAAATATTCATATTCAGAACACATGTTTGATACATTATATGGACAAAAATACTGGGACGCCCATCCATTATACCAACAGGGACTTTAATGACAATGCATTCAAATACATAGACTTTTAGACGGAGTTGGTCCCCCTTTGCTGCTATAACAGCTTCCACTCTTCTTTGAAGTCTTTCCACAAGATTTTGGGGTTTCTGTGGGAATTTGTTCCCATTTATTCTGTAGAGCGTTTATGAGGTCAGACAATGATATTGGAAGAAGGTCTGGATCACAATCTCCGTTCCAGTTCATCCCAAAGGTGCTGGACGGGGTTGAGGTCAGGACTCTGTGTGGCCAGTCAAGTTCTTCCACACTGAACTCGTTTTGTGTACTGGCGCACAGTCATGCTGGAATTGAAAAGTGTCTTCCCCAAACTGTGACCACAAAGTTGGAGGCATGGGGGCCTAGCCCAAACCCTGAATTAAGATGTGTTTCCCAATACTTTTGTCCATATAGTGTGCCTGTGATCCAGCATGGGAACCAATGCCTCCACAGCATGGTTTCTGCTCTAACATCTGATTCAGATCAATACAGATTATGATGTAATGCTGCAGGGACAACACAACACTGTGGCAGTTTACTGTGTTACTGTACAGACCGCAGTGTACAGACTGTAATCTGGGACATGATCCCACCTGCCTTAAGTAACTGTTGGCCATTGTTTTCTACTTCCAGTCCTGTAGTGCTTTCTATTTGGCCTGCGAAGCATGGGCCTCTAAAAGGGACTCTTTTTTTTTTTTTGGATGGGGGGGGGCATTTGGGGATTGTTTGAAGAAATACAAACCACCTGGCCGAACCAAACCCCCCGCCCCCCCAAACAGATAGATAGATGGATAGATAGATAGATAGATAGATAGATAGATAGATAGATAGACGGACGGACGGACGGACAGATAGATAGATAGATTGTACGTGTTGGTTAATTAATTAACTTATTTCTTCACATGTGTAATACGACCAAATTTCATTGGTCGTATTCTAATACGTGCAACGCATAGAATTTTCATTGGCGTTACGTTAATACGTTTTTTGCAACTCGAGCTCTTATTGGCTATGTTCTAATACATTTTTTGAAGATATTGCTCTTATTGGCGTTATGCTTGTAAGTGTTCCTCAGCTAGAGCTCCTATTGGCTGTATGATAATATAAGACGTTTCGTTGGTGGTATGGTAATAAAGGACACAGCCCTTGTCTCTCATTGGTGGCTCTTCTTTCAAGTAGGCGGGCCTTAGCGTTCTCATTGGTGGTTTGCTGATAAGGAAAGAGTAGGTGACGTCAGCCTTCGTCTAAGGGGCTAGCGCGAGCGCGCGCTTGTGTGTGCGAGTGTGTGTGTGCGAGTGTGTGTGTGAGGGGGAGAGAGAGAGAGAGAGGAAAAGAGTGTGTGCACAACAAACATGGCGACAGGATGGTGTGGAGAAAGAGGAGCTCTGACTTTAATGTTTTTTCTTTGCACGTGGGTTCGCGCGAGCGTGGCGTGGGACGTGCACGAGGGTCGCCTCCTGGGCATGCGGCTCGAGAGGAGCAGCAAATCAGCCGAGACCACCGAGGACGGGGTGGTCCAGGTGACGGAGGACAGCGAGGTGCTCCTGCGCCTCTACGGGCTGCACCTGAGCAACGACACGCGGAGACACGTGAAGTTCGTGGACCTGGGGGTGGACTCTGGTGGTGGTGGTGGTGGAGGTGACAATGTGGATCATCTGAATGGCACGTGCACAGACTTCACCAAAGACGTCTCTGTGAACGGCAGTGTCCGCGTGGGCACGCAGGGCACCTTCGTGGTGCTGCGCCTGAGAGTGGAACCGCTGCGTAAAAGTGAGACGCACAGGGACTACGGATTGTGCATGAGGAACGAGAAGGAGAACAGGTGGTACCTCCTGCTCGAGCAGGACGGCAGGCTGCGCGTGGTGGAGGAGAAGAAGTCCCTCCTCCCCCTGTGGCTCCAGGGCATCCTGATCTCCTGCCTTTTCGTGCTGTCTGGCATCTTCAGTGGACTCAACCTGGGCCTCATGGCTCTGGATCCCATGGAGTTGCGCATCGTGCAGAGCTGTGGCACGGAAAAGGAGAAGAGGTACGCTCGTAAGATCGAGCCCATCCGCAGGGAGGGCAACTACCTGCTCTGCTCTCTTCTTCTAGGCAACGTCTTGGTCAACACGACCCTCACCATCCTCCTGGATGACCTCACAGACTCAGGAGTGGGTGCTGTGGTGGTGTCCACCATTGGCATTGTCATATTCGGAGAAATCGTGCCCCAGGCCTTGTGCTCTCGCCATGGCTTGGCAGTGGGTGCCAACACCAGCCTGCTCACCAAGTTCTTCATGCTGGTCACCTTCCCAGTGTCCTACCCAGTCAGCAAGCTCCTGGACTGCATCCTGGGCCAGGAGATGGGCACGGTCTACAACCGGGAGAAGCTGGTGGAGATGCTGAAGGTGACAGAGCCCTACAATGACCTGGTGAAAGAGGAGCTGAACATGATCCAGGGCGCCCTGGAGCTCAGGACTAAGACGGTGGAGGATGTCATGACACCTCTGAGTAACTGCTTCATGATCCACAGTGACGCTGTCCTGGACTTCAACACCATGTCAGAAATCATGGAGAGTGGGTACACGCGCATCCCAGTGTTCGAGGACGAGCGCACCAACATCGTGGACATCCTCTTCGTCAAGGACCTGGCTTTCGTGGACCCAGACGACTGCACCACCCTGAAGACCATCACCAAGTTCTACAACCACCCGGTCCACTTCGTTTTCCACGACACCAAGCTGGATTCCATGTTGGAGGAGTTCAAGAAAGGTCTGTGGGTTTTGCACAGTGTTCGAGTCAGTGTGGCGTCAAGAGCAAGTTAAAGTTGCGCGGCACATTTATTGAATTGAGAAATTCAAAAGGGGCTTGTAAACAAGTGATGATTGTCAGTTTCTTTGCAGCATGAGGGACCGAAATTGAGAGGCATTGAGTTAAGATCCATGTAACCTGGCAGTTTCACTCATTTTTAACAACATTTCTGCATAATTTAACTGCTGAAATGTAAACAAAGACATTCAGTGTGGTTTGATGCGAGAAACTTTATTGCAGAGAAACTTACTGACTCAGATTTCTTCACAGGGATGGTAATAGGAACCAGAGGTCACAGTGTTTACTGTACAAACAGAGCTGTTTTGTATACTATACACAACCACCAGTGAGCCCACACATCTTCTCGGTTTTTATATGTAATAAAGATAATGGTAAAAATAGTGGTAAACCTAAAAAAAAAGTTTCCTTTGAGTAGTGTTTTGTCTCGAATTGGCCATTATGTACCCATTTCACATAAATGAATGGAAAAAGAGTTTCAGGCCAAAAAACTAATTGCAAAAATGTTATAGACGTATTCATAATCATACAGTCTAAAAACTTTTTGAGGGAGCTTTTATACCAATGTTGGTTATACTGTAATTTACAATATGTTAAAACACCCTACAACGATTCATACTAGGGATGAAAGGTTTCACCTTTGACATCCACTTTCTCCTAATCTGAGTTGATGGGTACACCTCCCATAGAGAAACACAGAAATTCAACCTTTATGATATTTTGACGCATTTCCACTTATCCTTTAAAGCAGCCACAGATGTTCAGTAGTGTTAGAAAAGTTTGTCCTGCTGTAGTAACTATTGAAGTCCTTACATTGCAAACGTAACAGAACTCTCCTAATATGCCTCTGCCCTGATTGCTGAAACACACACACACACACACACACAGTACAAGGTTGACACACATTCCGAAAAAGGTGTAGGCCATTACTGTAATTACTGTTGTGTTCCTGTGTCGTTATCATTAACACCACTTTCTATATACAGTACTGGGCAAAATTTTAAAGCCATTTTTCTCAGTGTGTGATAAAATGTCATTCTGCTTGCAAAGTTAACATTAGAATAAATACAAACAAACAAGAATGCAGTAAAAAGTCTTAAGATTTGTTTTGTTTGTATAAAAGTAGTTGATATTGTGTGAGCTGGCGAGGAGAACACAGGTTCGGTTCCAGATTCCTTCTCGGTTCCTCCAGCCCTTGTTTGGATTCGTGAAACTCCATCAGCAGCTCCTGATTTAATTTAATGAAGGACTGATTGAGTCAAACCGTGTTTCAGATGGAAACTACAGTAATACTGGACTTCCACAAGAACACACTGATATACTGAACATAACATCACTATTTACTATAGAATGTTATTTGTGATTATTCATTGTTTTATTTAGTATATTTAGTAATATTAACAGAAAAACAAACATGCACTGCTCATTGTAGCATTTTTTAAATGAAGTTTTTGTAGGTGCCTAAGACAGGTGCACAGTACTGTATGCTATTAATATATTATATATAATGACTGTCTGTGTGAGTATATCAGTGATAGAGTAAACTACTACACATTTTGATGATTAGTTAAGAAATCAGTTTTTAAAAAATAGAAAACGGAACTGTTTAACCCTAAAAGAATTTCAAAATACTTTTTAGTTGATGAAGATAAATCAGGAATTTTTTAAGGGATTAAAACACTGAAAAGATACACTATATGTACAGAAGTATCGGGACACCTGATCATTACGCAGACAGGGACTTTAATGAGGAGTCGGTCCCCTCGTTGCAGCTATAACAGCTTCCACTCTTCCTGGAAAGCTTTATCACAAGATTTTGGAGTAAGGGGCCTATCCCAAACCCTGAAAAACAGGTGTGTCCCAATACTGTGTCCATATAGTAAATCAGTAGTACTGTAAATCAGTAGTACTGAATGTGTTAGCGTATCAAATGGCAACTGATCATTGCTGATTCGTAAAAGTTACTCTTAATGGGTGATGGTTTTAATTTTAGTAGCAGAGTGTTAATTAATTGTTCTCAGGCTCTGTCTCTCCACAGGGAACCAGTGTGAGGGAGGGGTTGTTTAATTGTGGCAGATGTCCCAAGCAGATGTGGTTTTTTTTAAAATTCTCATTTAATGATTCACTGTTGTCATATAGGACCGTTTCAGGGCATCTGCCAGCCTTCAGTGCAGAACCTCCCTGTGTCCGTTTGGGCTTGGCAGCATTTAGTGTTTTTCACAGCCAGGCCTGGCTCACAGTAAAGAGGCTTTATAAATGAAAAGTCCATTATAAATGAACGGAGGGCACAGAGCTCTACACCTGCCAGCAGTGACATCCTCACTGTTCTTACACTCTTAGCAGTGTGGCAGCGGTAGTCAACTCACTTTGTACTGACACCTTTTGAATTATTCAGTAACCAAACTGAATAGAATAATAAATAAGTAAGTAAAGTTTATTTATATAGTGTCTTACTCAGATAACAGTCAGAACAGGAAAGCATTATTCTCAATGAATAATAAATGCACTGCAAAAGAATAGAAAAAGAAAACTAACTGTTAAAAAAAAACAGTAATGCGGATAGATATATGTGCATAAACATACACTTTTGGACAAAAGTATTGGGATGCCATTCCACCAACAGTTACTTTAATGACGTTGCATTCAAATACAAAGACTTTAATATGGAGTTGGTCCTCCCCTTGACTTGAAAAACATGTGTGTCCCTATACTTTTGTCCATATAATGTATGTAACTATAGTGTATGTGCATAAACATGTAAATGCAGCCAGCCAGGGGAGGCAAGTAGTACAAATGAATAATTAAGATAAAATAAATAGATTATTATTTTTGCCATCAGTAAGGACTAACGTCGCATTTTTTTTTTTTTGTCGTTGTTGGTTTTTAGTGATCTTTATGACCCAGAAAAAACTGTGTGTAACCTGTAGCACCTGCCAGAGGGCAATAGGTCAAACAAATGACTGAACAAAGTCTATGCGGATGTTTTGGGCTCTGGAGAGAAGTGGGAGGTGTTGTGTGTCCTAGGGATACTGGCAGTGTGTTTGTTGTGGTTGCGCCCGTGAGTTCAGGCCTCCATTCTAATTCAAAACCCCCATCTCTTGCCTGTACATAATGAAGACGGCCACGTACGTTACTTCTTTAAAGGAATACTCCCGTGGTTTTCAACCTGATCTCCGTCTGTTGTGTCTGTAGCAAACGATTGATTATCACTTACAGTAAATTCCCTGTTTTTAGAACTGAAAACACTTTTGCTTTAGCAGCTTCACATTGGTTTCTGTTGTAAGTGTTGCACAGAAGTCAACAGGTCTTCTGTTCTTTTACCAAATACAGAGAAACTTGTCAATGATTGTCTGCGGCAATCGACCGTTTGCTAGAGACGCAGCAGTTGGAGATGAGTGATTCCTTTAACTGTGCTCTGATCAGGACAATAGCTGAAAACAACACGGTTTTGTCTAAAAGGCCGCCGACGTTAGATGGGAGGAGGTTCTTGTTGTTATTCTCCTAGGTGATGGTGCACTCACTCGTGTCAAGTCCTTCTGACTCTGCTTGGAGGAGAAACATTTCTTTGACAGAGCTGAGAAGAAAACAGGAGAAATGTCATTAATACCACCCCACCCCCCTAGCCCCCCCCCCCCCCCCTTCCAGCCCAGGCCATGTTGAAAGTACATTTTTATATGACTTGCATTACTGTAATCTTTCTGTTTTGGCATCAAGCATTTGAGCACGTTAGTCTTGTTAAAAGCCTGTTTGTGTTTCTGCACTGTGTCTGTAGGCTCAAGCTGCTGTATTGATGTTTTTCTCATCCCTCTCACTCTGCTTGTGTTATGTAATAGTAGAACCTTTCCTGCTTGTAGGTCATCTGATGAGTAATAATACGTTGTGACACACGGTTGGAGAAGAGTTCACCTAGTGCACGGTTTGCTCTGCAGGAGACACAAATATCAGTGCCCTGCTTGTGTTCTAAACACTAATGCTGCACACCTTTCACTGATCCAAACAGAGTAAGGTTTGGGAGGGTAGGACACCAAATATTAAAAAAGTAATATATAATATTTGAAATAATATTTGAAGACTGACATATCGGCTTATGGGTTTTAATACCTTATAACAAAAATATAGATTTGTCCACTAAAAAGTATTTTGAAATCCTTTCAGAGCTGAACAATTTAGTTTTCTACCTTTTAAAAACTGATTTCTTAATTAATCATTAAAATGATCACTAGATTACTTGATCACTGACATAGTGACATGGACAGTTAATATATATAATGTATTAATAGGGTACTGTACTGTGCAAAAGTCTTGAAATGATATTTACAAACTGGATGAGCAATAAGTGGTTAACATCACATTAATATCACTAAATATACTAAATAAAACTAAAAAGAATAAATACAAATAACATTTTACAGTAAATAGTGATGTTATGTTCAGTATATCAGTGTGTTTCTTGTGGAAGTCCGGTATTACTGTAGTTTCCATCAGAAACCAGGTTTGACTCAATCAGTCCTTCATTAAATTAAATCAGGAGCTGCTGATGGAGTTTCACTAATCCAAACAACGGCTGGAGGAACCGAGGAGGAATCTGGTTTGTTTGCATTTATTCTAATGGTAACATTGCTAGAAGAAACACACATTAATTAACACATGTTGAGAGAAATGAATTAAAACAATTGGCATAGGTGTCTTTTTGCATCATTTTGTGCATTTGGGAAGAGAGGAAATGTTGGTGCAATGCCATGCCAAATTAATTTATTTTTGTTTTGTTTTGTTTTCATGAACAATGCTTTCTTCTCACTGTCCTGAGATCTCACACTCATGTAGAGGAATTCTGCTTTATTTACTTAATCTTATTTACTGCTTTAGTTACTATATTTAAATTCCAGCTTGATACAGTTAGCTAATTAACTAGCGATTTTTTCAGCATCTGTCATTTTCCTGACACAAGGAGCTTTTTTTGTTTCCCAGCGTTCTCCTTGGCATTCCATTATGGGACAACTTCTAATTAATGAATTCTACTGCTTTAAGTTGCACCTGTTCCTGACACATTTGTTTAATTATAAGCCGTAGCCTATAATCTCCATAAAGAAGCTCTCACAGTGGGATGGGATGCTCTTGAATGGACAGCAGCTGCACATGGGCCTGAGGTCGCCATGCATGCCAAATATAAACCCTGCGAGTACTGGGTCAAGGAATAGTGTAACTGTGGTCTCTGGACTGACTGAGCTCTGTCTGGTAGCATTGGCATGAGTTGGAGTGATGTTTGTGATCCAGAACAAATCATCCAACATCAGTATCTGACCACACTAATGCTCTTGTGGCTGACTGCAATCAAATCAGCGCAGCGACACCTAGTGTAAAACAGATGAGCAGAGGCTGCTACTGCAGGGAAAGATCAGCAGACTACCTTAATTTCTGAAGAAATACTTGATGAGTAGATGTCTACAAACATTTTTACATATTATGTACACTATATGGACAAAGGTATTGGGACACACCTGTTTCTCAGGGTTTTGGACTAGGCCACTTCCAGTGAAGGCCAATCTTGATTCTTCAACATACCAAGACATTCTGGACAAAGCCATGCTTCCAACTTTGTGGACACAGTTTGGGGAAGAACCTTTTCTATTCCAGCATGACTGTGTCTCAGTGCACAA
>JBBJLS010000041.1:4436554-4460873 GCA_037577275.1 Bryconaethiops microstoma
TTTTTTGTATGTGTGTTTGTGTGTGTGTGTGTGTGTGTGTGTGTGTGTGTGTGTGTGTGTGTGTGTGTGTGTGTGTTTTCTATGTGCTGTATTCCAGCAGCTTCACTCCTGATTCAGTTTCTCATGGGATGAAATAGAGTCTCTCTCTCACACACACACACTCTGCTCTTAACATCACTATTTTAATTCTTGCAATTGTAAAATAATGTAAGAGCATTGTGTAGTTTAACAATTCCACGGTTTAATAAATAATTTTTTAATGTATTTGTGTTGTTTGGAATAGTGTATAAAACAATAGAGATCTGCACAGACACACTCCCACACACTACAAAAGCAATAACCAGAAGAAAAATGATGCAGATTTTTTTTTTTCCCATGGCTGTATATGAATATGTATTATATGAATATCATCCATAAAGCCTGTTTAAGTACATCTGCCTTCCCTTTGAGAGAGAGCAGCCAGGTCTGCATGTCTGAATGGATGAATGGATTAGTACACTTGCAGATTTTCAAGATAAAAGCCACTGAGGAGCCAAACACTGGCCTGCTGTTTCTGAGCCTCTGGCGTTGCCCCTGGTCCTGCCACTGCATATATACGATTCACTGTATCCCAGTACCCCACTATTACACTTTAGTGAGAGGAGAAGACAGTGCCTGCTCACTTCAAGCAATCGCAAACATTGACAGTGAGGCTGCGGCCTCATCCGGCACACACACACACACACACAGACACACACACGTGCATGTACACACACATTCACGTCATGTGCACGTAAACAAGTTGCGGTGGTGGAAAGAATCCAAGGCCCGTCTAGAAAGACAAGGGACGAGTGCAATACAAAGGAGCTCTTAAACTCCGCGCATTCGGAGAACAAAGCCCAGAGCTGAGATCAAATAGCCTCTAATGAGGATTCATTCAGGGTTGTTTTGAGTCGGATTGCGACAACACCTGCAAAGCAATTACGGGAAGTGCTGTGCTGTCAGGCTCCATCACCCCGTGCACCTTCCCTCCGTAACCGAGACGGAAGCCTGAGCCCGGGCGTCTTTAAGGGCTCATCACTAATTTATATTCATACATTCAAATATTCCCTCTTTTCCGGACTGCGGCGCATACTGATCTCGCGGAAGTGATGGTTTTGAAATTTATTTTAAAAAATCTGGTTCAGAGTTTAGAGTGCAACGGGTGCATTGTCTAGATTAAACTCTGCACAAAAATGGGGCAAATGCACTGGTTGATCTTGAAGATACAATCTTGCTCCATTACAGAGGCAGCGATCACGATGTCTTGAATAGTTGAACAGTAAAAACGCACAGAAAATTCTGTGATGGCAGATCAACCAAACTGAAATTTCTAAAGGCCGCTGTAATGCTTTTATTAAGCCAGTAGCTGGCACTCTGCGTATTTCTAATTTATTAATAATAAGGCCAATTTTAAGCAGTTTCTATTGATCTTTTATGGGTATTATGTGCCATAACATTTTGTACAAAATTTTGGGATCATAATTTAATAAGTCTCACCAGGGCAATGACTACTAATTGACCTTCTGCTTATTACTACTTCTGCTTATTTCAAACTTTTCTATAGGATAAACTCATGTATAACCCTCACTGAAGTACCAGGACTTCTTTTCAATCATGCTAGTACATTGATATATCAACACATCAGTACATGAATACATCAGTACATCGATACTTCAGTACATCGACTTTTATTCAAACTGACTAAGAAATGTTGTGCATCACAGCTGTAGGTGAATGTAGAGTTTGGAGTCTTGCCCAAGGACTCTTATTGGTGTAATTTGGTAGGAATCAAATCCACTGTCCTGCATGAAAGGCAGCAGTGTTGTCCACCACCTTAACCAACCACTATCCCCGACCTGTTAAACTGTCTCATCAGATTGTCCTAGTAAAGCTTCTTAGTCTCATTTCAAAAACTATATAAAACATTGTATTAAAAAACGCAAAAGATTGTGTTGCTTTTGAATTGTTTCCCAACTAATAGCATGTAACTACTAATGCCCCAGAAAATGAAAACACATTTTTTGCAGGCAAGCTTATATATGAGACAGATCATGTGTTAACAAGGCATTCTGTCAATTAGTTATTAATTGTGTTCAATTAGTTAATTGTAATTTTTCAGCTACAAGCATGCTTGAAATGTATTTGTGATAAATAATATGAAACAAATGATTCTGAACAACAATCACAATATGTTGTGATAAACGCCACTAAATGGTCACATTTCACCCATGCGTGTTGTGTTGTGAATGATTTCACGCCCTGTTACAGTAATCGAACAACTGACTTTTACAGTGATTAGCAGGCCACTGTGTTTATTAATAATAATGAATTGCTGTTGCTTGCTCAAGGTTTAATCAGTTCTTATCGCTTACTCAATAGAAATGGCCTAAAGCTGTTAACATGATCCATAGACAATTAAAGAAAGAGTGTACACATGTTTACACATGATTTTTAAATAGCGTACAAATGATAAAATGAATCGAAGAGATTATAAATCAACTCACAGGACTTAAAGTGGAACCCGATCATGATTAATTATAAATATTTCAGTGTTAGTAAATGCTAACAAATGACATGGAAATGGATTGCAAAGTGTCTGCTCCATTTAACAGATCTTTATTAATGAGTCTAGAAGACCATTTTAACACTACAGCAGAATGTTAATTTCTTTTTTAGCCACAGCTTTACCATCAGTAAGTGCTTATAAATAGTTTATTGTAAACTTTAGAATGGACTTCATCCCTTGGACTTTACAGCAAAATGCATGTAAATGCAGTAATTTAAGAAACTATTGTTATTGTGACAGTATTATAAATTGCCGTAAAATAGTAGCACTCGAGCATTAATTTGTAACTATTAGACTTATTTTATTTATTTTATTACTGTATTTTATCTTACTTTTATTTTACACTACTCTGGTGTCCTGTGTCTCTCTGTGTCTGTGTGATGTGACAGTCACCACATAAACAATTTCTTCCGGGATAAATGAAGTTTTCTGATTCTGATTCTGATTCTGATTTACACACATTTACTACTAAGTTTGTCAGGGCTGTGCAGAAACATTTAGGGAGCAGGTGTTGAAATGAAGGTGGGCCAGTGGATGTGGGGACACAGTGATCTACAAAAGTTTGTTGATGGGGGTTAGGGTGCTGATTGACAGTTTTTTGGCAAATGGAAAATTAGGCACTGTATGAAAAACTTTGGTTGACAATGAGAGGCAGTTATTGCAAATGATTGTTAAGGAAATGGTCATGATTGGTGGAAAAATTGTCCTGGGTTGGTGCGTTGGCTTCGTGGAAGGGTTAGGATGTATGAAGATGGATAAAACTTGTAAATACAGGAAAGCCTTGACCCAAAGGGCTCCGTGGCCAAAACCTCAGGAATCGTGACGGTTGGTCATTGTTGTCATGAATCCCCATGTCTCCCGAATGAGGGCAGGGACCATATGCAGACTTCCATGTTTAAATCTTTATTTTTCAAAACAAAACAAAAACAGGCACGTGGGCCAGAAACAAAACTCATGGGGGGCGAATGGGGGAGAAAAAATATTTAAAATATTTTTCTTTTGGGGGTTGGACTGAAGGTTTTTAAAACCAGGACAGATGGGGGAGCTGAAAGAAGTCAAACTGATGGTTAGGCTCTTTTGGAGTCAAACAGAGCCGTCAATGAAGCCTCATCATTCCCCATGGCTAAATCTAAGAAGCTATCGAAAGCACCCCATCAGTTTTCAATGGCATGGGTAGACTATTTAGCCCATAATTTTCTCTAAATACTTCGAAAATGTCAGAGAGGAGTAGATAACAAAGTCCTTTAGTTTGCATTTGAAGGCTTACTTACATAACACTGTGATCTCTCGGCAGCCTAATAGCACTAAGAGGATAAAGAAAGAGGCTTTACATCACAGTGAAGTAGTCAAACAGCAATCTCTGCAGATGAAACGGAAATAGAAGAGCAGGAGTGTGAACTGTATGAATATACATACAATATACAGGATTTTGGTCTTCCTGGAAGAGGCTGCACCCCATTACAGATTTTACACATTTCTTAAGCCACAAAGCCTTGGAGAGATGTGGTGTTTTTTTTGTTGTTGTTGATTGTTTTTCATGTTTAATTGGTAATGCAATCTTAAACTCAGTTCAATCCAAGTCCTACATCTCTCGTCTTGATTCTTTGATGTAGAAAATGAGTGTAAGGTCAGTTATGCCTGGTAAAAATAGGCCAAACAACACTCGTGTTCATTTCTGCATACTATCCGATTCTGAAGGAGAATGTAGAGATGTCCAGGCGTGCTTGCAGTTGTAAATCTGTAAATTAGACATTCAATATATAGGGGAGGGGTTTAGTGAAAGGCACACTTTGATTGGTTTGCTTCAGTTTATAATCATAATCAGTTTTCTCTCTCCTCAGAAAGTAGTAGCATGAAATAAACCCTAAAACTATCCGCTACTGAACTGTGAAACGCTTTAAACACTTATCTAACACGTTTTTTGATACCATATTTCCTGTTTGGGAAGGCATTGGGAATATCTGACATCAAGCAGCATAATACATCAGAATCAGAAAACTTTAATTCCTCAGATCCTAAATGTCATGTGATTAGTTCATGCAACAGTAATGTTTAAAACATGAATGCCATGTGTTTTCTCTTTATTACGACCGATGTTTTCCGCAGTCCTGACTCATTTTAAAGTGTAAAAGACAGAAAGTCTTCAGACGACACCTTTTTAACTGCGAGATCTGATGCCTCTTCTGCTTTAAAAGCAGTTGTGTGCAATTTTTGGAAGGCAGGTTGATGCAAGACTAGGATTTGAGCACCTGTAAAATATTTAGAACGTGGCTCTGTTGTGTGTGTTGCATACATGTATGTGTACATATGCATACATATATTTTCTTTTTACTGTAGTTTCATATGCTTGTCATCTGTGTCAGATGTTTTTACGGCTCTGAGTATTAAAAAACTGCCAAAACTAACTTTCCTTAACGCTGGATGAGTGACAGACTGAAGCTACGCCCAATCAGAGCAGATTGATTGGTATTCTGTGAAGATTTATGATCTTGTGCGGTGCTCAGTGGAAAAGTTGAACATAAATGTGTGGTTTAAAAAACGTGCAGGTATCGTGGTTCCTCCTATCTCTCCATTGAGGGCAGGCGCGTAGGCAGACTTCCATTTCCAATAAGTCTTTATTCATAATCAAAACAAAACAGGCTCGCGGATCTGAAACAGGATACAGGCTTTCTACAACACTCATGAAGGAGAATGAAGGAACACAAAACGCCAGAGTGACGGTGGACCGACAACCCAGGTCGTTCCACAATGAACTTAAATACAAAATCCCCAAACTCAAGAAACCAATAGAAACTGTAAACTCATTTCCTCTGAGCACAGAGTCAGGCGAAACATATAATTAACACAAACAAGACCGTGTGCTCAGGCATTCACAATAAAAGTCCCAAAATCATACAACAAAACAAAACACAGCAAAGGACGGCCACTAGTGGCCGCCAACCGTAATTATACCCAGGCCTGCCAGGCCTGACAATACTTTATCACACACTGAGAAAAACAATTTACAAAGGTGCCTAAAACATTTGCACAGTACTGTGTAGGTATCGAATATATCCAAGAGGTAGGATGTAGCTCTGTGGTAAATATCTTTCTCTCTCTCTCTCTCCCTTTCTCCCAGATCACTCGATCCCAGTATCAGAATGGTCTAATGGCATCTCGGTTGGACAGTTCACCCCAGTCCCCAGACAGCGGACACACACATTTGGACCAGAACACACCAGTGGAGAACAACACACCTGTAGTGCCTCAGTCTCTTTCAGAAAACACACTCACACTGCCCCTCACGGACACCCCCCCGGACGAGCACACTTCACTCCTGAACGAGCAGAACTGCCTGTCTGTGCGCCTGTCCAACCACAACACACACAATGACAGCTCCATCTGACACACTTTTGCACTCTCACTCTCAGACCGGCATACATGCCTGAAGACTTGAGTCATTAACGGTGGATGCTACATACACACACAAACACACACACACACTGCAACTTGGAAGACTATTCCAGGAGAAGATGTCTGACTTACTGACACACGCTGTTATTAACACCCTGATATTTTTCAGTCATATAAACTTGGCAGGAGAAAGAATGGAGGAAGTGCGTGTGAAATTGTGTGCGTGTGACTTTTGGATCCTGTAAACCACTGAACCGAAAAGTGTTTAATCGGAAACTCTCTGTAAACACAGTCCTCCTTGGGGCATTATAAAGCCTTTTTAAAACCAAAACATATACCTTTAGACAGTGCATTTCACAGAAGTCACCGATGCCATTTTAGTTGACATTAAAGCAACAGTTTGTCAAATTTACACAGTTCTTCTCTTACTGTAAATGTAATAGATCAGCCATGATATGTTTCCTTCTTCAGCTTTGCACCTGAGTTATGATGCTAATGTAGGCAAAATAATGGAAGCACAGTAGCCAACGTGATTTATTTCTGTATTTATGCTGATTTTTATGTCATACAGTGTCATAAACCACATAAACCAGTCTAGTTGAGATTACCTAACAACTCAGCACTGTTTGAGGCAACTTTGTGGTGCGGAATAATCATTTTGGCTACGTTAGACTTGCAGCTCCAGTGCAGATTGAAAGAACCAAACTTCTGATGCCAAACTTGTAGGATAAAAATGATTTAAGTATGAATTCATGGCAAACTACAGCTTTGTATCTAAACTTGTTTGTAGTGTGGGAAAATGTGCATGTATGGAAGGGGCGAGAGAGGCAGCGAGAAGGTAAAAATGAGAGAGAAAGTGCACAAATAAGAAAGTGATGTGTTCATTTGCACCCCGCTGTAAAGAATTGACAGGATTTTTAGATTTCGAATCATACCAAACACCAGGACGCATCTCAGGGAGACACTGAGCACCATTTAAGAGACACCATGTGTTAGAATGACTTTTGGCCTTTCTCTGTTTGTAAATGTACAACTAGAGGAAAAGTGACCAAAAAAGGAAAAAAGATCTAAAGCATGTTGTTGTACAATATATGCTAAATTTCATCTCATATCAGTACATAGAGACAGAAGTAGCATTTTAATTCCATGTATTGTTATTGTACGTCAACTATCCAATGGTTATCGAGTAGCCGCTGGGCTTTCTGTGGGGTCAAGTTCATGTGAATCAGTGTCTGTGTATGTGTGGGCTTGTGTCTAGTCATTATACCGTGATTTATACTCATTTTGTTTTTTCACGCCAAAGTGAACAAGCCATTTAAGCAAAGCTGTTTCTGTGCAAACGGAATTCTTCTCTGTTTCGGATGAAAGTGTTTGTGTGCGAAGGAGCTTTAAGACTGTTCGTGGTTCACTTGTAGTTGGACTCGAAGCGAACCAGCCAGAAGTATATATTAATACTGTATTTATTTTGCATAAGATTCAAGTTGTATATTTTTGAGGTCCTTTTTTTGTGAAATGTACCTTTTTTTGTCTGTGTTTTATAATCTCTAAATGTGTCTCACGGTTAATGCTTTTAAATCAAGCAGCAGCGTGTCTCGGTACCGATTCATGTACATGTAAGAATGTGCGCCAGTTTTAAGACAATCTGTAGTTTCCTCAAAACCAAAATCTTTACTTATGTAAACTAGGGCAGGGGTTCTGAAAAGTTTTTTCTTATCTCTTTGGTTTTCTCTGCTTTTTTTCCCCACTGTGAGGATTTTTTATTTTGCTTTATACCAAATCTGGAAAATCTTCCTCAACAGGTGATCACTGCAGGTTTTAATTGGCGTACAAACAAAATAAATGAATGAATAAATAAGTAGCTCTTTTGAATAATCGCAAGATTAGCCAAATACATACTCAGAAGTCTCACATTTGAAATCTGCAATGTCTGTTTGAAAACAGTTTCCAAAAAAATAGTGTTTCACTGGGCATTTTTGGTATTTTGGCAGATTGAATGTGTGTGAACATGTGTAATGCATGTGAGGGAGATGCTGCTAAAGCTTTGGGTGTATGGTTTTGGTCCTTTCACTCCTACTGGTTGTTTATAATAATTGTTTTTATCTCTGACTCCTTACTGGTTTAAAGACAAAGTGAAGCCTGTTTTCTTCCTGTTTAAGCTCCTTTCTTTCCTCATCTTCATTTTTATTTGATTGGGTTTATCTTTTTTTCATGAGTGGGAAATATTTGATCAGAAGAAATGTCATTATTTATTAAATCAGTTTTTAAAATTTGTGGAAGTGTGTGTGCCTGTGTGTATGTCTGACAGTGCCTAATGGTACCAAAATGTTATTCAGATCTAAAAATCTGAAGCTTTTGCTGTATGTAAACACTCCTGAATCCCTTTTTATCTTTTAGCTTCAGAATGATCTTTTAGAAGAAATTTGAGATATGGAGACGATGTCACACAATGTACAGAAAACATACATACTCTCAGAACTGACAATTATTGTTTTCTAAAAGTCATTCCTAGTATTTGGTGCCTTTTAGACCTCAAAGCCTTCAGAGACTGAAAGCTATTTTTGAGGACTAATGTTAGTCAAGCCAGGCCACCGAAATATTAGCACTTTAGTAAGACATGAGTAATATATATGTAACGCACACTGGTCATGTGACATGTAATTGGATTCAGAAGTGAACATGGTGCATGCTATAAAATCCATGGTCAAGGGAGTAGCCAGTGCTCAGTCATTGAGTCATCATGTCACCCCTGTTCTGTTTGTCTCTCCAGAACCATGAATACTCCGGTTATCTCTGACCAATGTGTGTGTAAGAACGCTGATTCCAGGTGAGAATCTTTACTCTGTTCCGGGAGCATCCTCAGAGCAATACCAACTCTCTCGTGTTATTCCACGATTGGGTTCATCCTTCATGCTACACTGGGCAAACTGTGCTCCATCCATACCTTTATCTCCTCCAGACGGATGGTGAGTTGTGACAGGGATGACGGTGATAATGAGGATAGGGTTACAGCTGTGGCATTAACATAGAGCTGTGTGTCATCAGAGTAGCAGTGAAAATCCATGGCAGCTGATGACTTTACCAAGGGGAATAAGGGAGAGGATGAAGAGGATTGGGCCAAGGACTGACCCCTGGGGAACACCGCAGGAGACTGTGTGGATTTGAGGTGGAGTGACCCATGGAAATGTATTCTGTCCGGTTTGTGAGGTATGATTGGAACCAACTAAGGGCAGTGAGTCCAATGGTGAAGTGGAGCCGGTTTAGTAAAATGTTGTGATCCACTGTGTCAAATGCAGCGGAGGATGAGGAGGATGAGGAGGGAGGGAGAGCCAGCTACAGATGACATCAGGAGGTTTGTGACTCTTACGAGTGCAGTGTCTGTGCTGTGAGCGAACTGAAAACCAGACTGGAATTTTTCATAGAGGTTGTTAAGCTTCAGGTGGTTCTGAAGGTGTGTGGCAACTGCTTTCTTTAGCACTTTGGATATGAAGGGGAGATTTGAGATGGGCCTATAATTGGAAAGGACTTCTTGGTCAAGGTTGTGTTTTTTGAGAAGTGGTCTTATAATGGCTTTTTTCAAGACGGGAGGGACGTGATCAGTTTGAAGAGAGTGATTTCTAACAGAGGTGATCAGGGGACTTAAGATAGTGATATGAGTTTGTACCAGGGAGACTGCGAGAGGGTCTAAGGCACAGGTGGAGAGTTTCATCTTCCTGATGATGTTCTGCACCTATTCTGATGAAACCAGAGGAAAGCAGTTTAGGGGTTGGGAGACGGCATGTTTGGGGAACGGTTTGTGGGGGGGCGCCGGAAAGGGCAGAGCGAATGTGTGCAATCTTGGAAGTAAAGAAATCCATGAAAAGATTGCACTCCTCTGCTGTAGTGCCAGTAAGTGGGGGTGGGGATTGTGGTTTGAGAAGCATCACACATCTTGCACCTTATTATAGTTTTAGTGTAAAGACCCTGTAGATGTTTTAATTTTGTAATTATTGCACCAATATATGTAAGGAGTAGCTACTGTATGCTGTAGCAACTTGATTTTCCTTCAGATTCAATAAAGTACCTATCTATCTATCTTACTATTTGGAATTCAGCCCTAGCTTCAAGTTGTGGTAGTGTAAAAGCTGACATTACACATTTAATTTGAAACAGACCATTTTACCATCATTATTTTCCATTTGAATAACCTGAATGTTAATGATGGTATTATTTTTTCCAGAACACAGAATGTATACCATGGATCAAGATGAAAGAAAGCACAAAGTAAAGTTAACCAGTGAGGAAAGTATTCATAAATTCCATATTTAACTACCAAATGTTTTTTTCTCCAAGTCAATCTATAAAACCAAGAAAAATGTTTCTCTCCTTTATTTTCATAGCAGTTTTCCCAAAGAAATGCTCCAGATCAGTCTAGACAATTCTGTTATATATCTTCCAGGAATACATTTTTGTCCACTGTAGAGGACATGAGTTAAAAGACCTCTAAGTCAAGTATAATTTATGTAACCTATTTGAATCTTACTGCACTGTCAAGATGACATCTTGGGCATTCTAGTGACGCCAGCTTTGTGAGATTATGGCTAACAGAGCACATGGACTTTGTTTTCAAAATGACTTCACATTCTCCAAATTTCATGGAGATGATTTTTTGCAGATTTTCTGTTTCTGTTGCTAATAATCACATTGTTTCTTCAATATGGACTTCACTTTAGCGAGATATCAGAAATCTGCATTTTGTCCATTTGACACGCTCCCGGAATCACGGGGGTTACCAGATTTCATTCAGAATTGTGAAAGGTGAGTCAGTCCTACAGCTGTTTAGACATGAGATGGAAGGCAGCCGGATAGCACGGCAGGAGTTTGAAACCTCAGAAATATCAGCTTCCAGGAAGTCTCAGCTAGGGCAAAGTGACGGCATCAACTGTCCATAATAGATGAGAAGCAATGTGTAATCCGGAATTCTGAAGTTTGTTAGTTTTACAGTGTCCAGAAAGGGAAATGAGTTGTGGTTGAATTTACACACACACACACACACACACACACACACACACACACACACACACACACACACACACAAACACAAATGTACAATACACATTCAGATAAAAAGCTTGCTTTACCAAAATATTGAACTGTTGACTTTTATAATTAATTATACATTTGCTAAAAGTGTAGTAAGCTATACCTACCCTTTCTTTTTCAATTACGTTTCCACCCTGTTGTGGAAAAGAATAATTTGCCAGATGATGCTGACCATAAGACTGGAGACCTCCTGATATCTTCTGAGGAAATATTTTGACAGAAATCCAACAGAAATTGAATGTATTATTACATTTTGTAATCAACCGCTTAATGCCAAGACTGTCCCTTAATTCAAGGCAGTCTAATGCTTCAGCATACCAAGACATTTTGGACAACTCCATGCTTCCAACATTGTGTACACAATTTGGGGAAGAACCTTTTCTATTCTAGCATGACAGTGCCCCATCCAGCACCTTTGGAACGGAGATTGCGTGCCAGGTCTTCTCATCCAACATCAGTTCCTGACCTCATAAATGCTCTACAGAATGAATGGACATAAATTCCCACAGAAACTCCAAAATCTTGTGGAAAGCCTTTCAAGAAGAGTGGAAGTTGTTAAAGCTGCAAAGTCCAAACCACATGTCCAAACCAATGCAGTCACGTCTCTCTGAGTGTTCCTCCAAAAAACTCGACCCATCCCTGTAATAAACTCATTCCTGATCCTGTCCATCCTCGTCACTCCCAATGCAAACATTAACATTAGCCTGCACTCTATTCTTCACCTCTTTTTTACACTTCAGAGCTGGATGTGGCAGAGCTTCTTCCTAAAACTGTGTCCATAAAGTTGAAGTATGGCGTTGTCTAAAAAAGTCTAAGCATTAAGATTGCCCTTCTCTGGAAGTAAGTGGTCTAGGCCAAACCCTGAAAAACAGGTGTGTCCCTATGCTTTTGTTCATATAGTGTATTATATAAAAAATTGTAATACATAAATTATTTAAAAGAAATTGTAAATACCTATTTTTTTCTGGGCCTCAGAAATATAGCATAATATATAACGTATGTCCGGAAACGACGATTATTTTCAAATCTTTGAATGGACCAATCAGATTGCAGGAGGCGTTACCCCCGCGACATTCAAGCTCTCGTTTGTTTTGGCTATTTCGTGGTAGATCGAAAAGACTGAGTTTCTGCTTTTATATCGAGAATTTGCAATAAAAACAGAGACGGAGCATAAACATTACACGACGTGACAACTATGGAGACTTTAAAGAATGAAGATACGTCCAAACTGTCCCGAACAGGTGAGTTAAACACGTCAAATCGCTTTATGTTTGTACTGTTGGTTCATGCTAACGCTATCCCTCCTCTTTCTAATGGCGTTCAACTCTGTTTTTTTAAAACCATTAGGCTGTTTTTGGGCCTGTCCTGTACATGCATTGATCTTAACGTTTGACAAGACGACAGCTTAGCTTGTGCCAGGTTAGATACGATAATAAATGATATAATATAACCCATTATTAGTTCCACAGGTCAGAAATTTGTATTTTTAGAGCAAAGTGGACAGAACAAAAGTACAGACAGCATTACCAATAGAATAAAAGCCATTCGATATAACTTGTGTGTACACCGTGAAGAAAAAAAAAATATATATATACGAAAGTGTCTATATACACGAAAGTATGTCTATATACATGCATTCTCACAAAAGTGAGTACACCTTCACATTTTTGTAAATATTTTGTCTTTTCATGGGACAACAATGAAGATAAAAGATATGACACTTTGATACAATGTAGTCAGTGCACAGCTTGTATAACAGTGTAAATTTGCAGTCCCCTCAAAATAACAAAGACACAGCCATTAATGTCTAAACTGCTGGCAACAAAAGTGAGTACACCCCTAAGCGAAAATATCCAGATTGTGCCCAAAGTGTCAATATTTTGTGTGGCCACCATTATTTTCCAGCACTGCCTTAACTCTCTTGGGCATGGAGTTCATTAGAGCTTCACAGGTTGCCACTGGAATCCCCTTCACTCGGAGCTGAGCTGGTGGATGTTCGAGACCTTGTGCTCCTTCCCTTTTGAGGATGCCCCACAGATGCTCAATAGGGTTTAGTTCTGGAGACTTGCTTGGCCAGTCCAGCATCTTTGCCCTCAGTTTCTTTAGCAAAGCAGTGGTCGTCTTGGGGGTGTGTTTGG
The DNA here is from genome assembly GCA_037577275.1 of Bryconaethiops microstoma. Classification (NCBI taxonomy): domain Eukaryota; kingdom Metazoa; phylum Chordata; class Actinopteri; order Characiformes; family Alestidae; genus Bryconaethiops; species Bryconaethiops microstoma. Next base: position 4,449,752 of record JBBJLS010000041.1, read on the forward strand.
GGTCGTTATCATGTTGGAATACTGACCTGCGGCCCTGTTTCCGAAGGGAGGGGATAATGCTCTGCTTCAGTAGGTCATGGTACATGCTGATGTTCATGGTTCCCTCAATGAACTGTGGTTCCCCAGTGCCAGCAGCACCCATGCAGCCCCAAACCATGACACTCCCGCTACCATGATTGACTGTACGCAAGACACACTTGTTTTTGTATTCCTCACCTGGCTGCCGCCACACACACATGACACCATCTGAACCAAATAAGTTTATCTTGGTCTCATCAGGCCGCAAGACATGGTTCCAGTGATCTATGTCCTTAGTCTGCTTGTCTTCAGCAAACTGTTTGCGGGCTTTCATCCGCATCATCTTTAGAAGAGGCTTGCTTCTGGGACGACGGCCACGCAGACCAATTTGTTGCACTGTGCTGGTGTATGGTCTGAGCACTGACAGGCTGACCCCCACCCCTTCAGCCTCTGCAGCAATGCTGGCAGCACTCATACATCTATTTTCAAAAGACAACCTCTGGACATGACGCTGAGCATGTGCACTCAACTTCTTTGGTCGACCATGGCGAGGCCTGTTCTGAGTGGAACCTGTCCTGTTAAACCGTTGTATGGTCTTGGTCACTGTGCTGTAGCTCAGTTTCAGGGTGTCTGCAATCTTCTTATAACCTAGGCCATCTTTATGCAGAGCAACAATTCTTTTCTTTTTTTTCCCAGAGCCTTAGAGAGTTCTTTGAAATGAGGTGCCATGTTGAACTTCCATGGACCTGTATGAGAGAGTATGAAGATAACACCAAGTTTAAAACACCTGCTCCCCATTCACACCTAAGACCTTGTAACACTAATGAGTCCCATGACACCGGGGAGGGAAAATGACAGATTGGGCACAATTTGGATATTTTCACTTAGGGGTGTACTCACTTTTGTTGCCAGCGGTCTTTAGTTATTTTGAGGGGACTGCAAGTTATACAAGCTGTACTACACTTACTACTTTACAGTGTATTAAAGTGTCACATCTTCAGTATTGTCCCATGAAAAGATGGAATAAAATATTTTTTTTAAATGTGAGTGTGTGTATATGTATATATATATGCATACATACGGCTTCTACCGATTAGGGCTCACCACAGCGGATCAGCCGTCTCCATCTCTTTCTGTCCTCTGCATCTTCCTCTCTCACACCAACTGCCTGTTTGTCCTCTCTCACCACATCCATAAACCTCCTACTAGGCATTCCTCTTCTTTTCCCTGGCAGCTCCATCCTCAGCATCCTTCTCTCAACATACTCAGTCTCTTCTCAGCACATGTCCAAACCAACGCAGTTTTGCCTCTCTTTGACTTTTCTTCCAATAGGCCCATTCGAGCTGTCCCTCTAATAAACTAATTCCTGATCCTGTCTATCCTCGTCAGGTCTTAACATTTTCAACATGGCTGGTCTCGCTATTATCTTGTGCACCTTCCCTTTCACTCTTGCTGGTACCTGCCTGTCACAAATAACTCCCACCACTCTTCTCCAACCATTCCACACTGCCTGCACTATCTTTTTCACCTCTTTTTCACACTTCTGTTACTCTGGACTGTTGACCTCAAATATTTGAACTCCTCCACCTTTTCCAGTTCTACTCCCTGCAACCTCATCATTCTATTATATATGTATGTACACAGTGGAGTATCCTCAGATACCTGGTAGAAGCAGACATTAAAAGAAACATTTGTTCTAAAAGCAATGCCTAACAAGCAACAAATAACAATACACCAGGCTTGTAATTCCACGTGACTGGTGTGTGCATCACTTCACTGTACATAAATTGCTATTCAGGGAGTATAGGACTAAAATTAATCAGTTTAAATGTAAAGCAACATACAGTACTGTCCAAATGCCTTGATCTATCCCTCATTTCTTCAGTTTTTACTTCCGAAGAGCCAGACTTTATTGTGTTTTTAATCTTGAGGAGTAGTATTGAGGAATAGTTCTATCATTCAAGCATCATAAAGCATATCTAACTTAAGTCCTGAAGCAGGGAGGAAACAGGTGCAGATGATTCCAGATGATCAGGCGGTGATCAGTATACTTGTGGTGCTGAATGCTGAGTGGTTGGAACTCCTTTATCTAGGCTCCTTGTATCTTTACCTACTCAATATACCGAAGATAAGATAGATTAACAGGCATAAAATTTGTTTTTGCACCAACAAGGTGATTCAAAGGGAAAAAAATGGGGGGTAGCTCAAGACATTTGCACAGTACTGTTAATTTTTTTTTGTCTTTTGCAAGGAATGGGTGAAGCCGTCTGTCATATATACTAAGTGAATTCCCAGCTTCAGGCTCTTTTACAGATCACTGCCTCATTATGGTAGAAAAGTTGCCAACTTGATTTTCACAAACTTTCAAGTAAAGAACCTAAAAGCTTAATAAATTCACTATTCACACTTCAGCACAGCATGTGATACCGCATAGTCAGCTGTATACTTTATAGTCAAATGAAAATGTTTTCCTTACTATTATTCAGTCTACCATCGGTATTCCTGTTCTTTCAGTACAGTTTAGTTAAAGGAGCATTTGTCATCATTGCACTGCCTAGATATTAAACATGTTTGGTAGTCAATTTTGGTGATGGCCTGATAAATTTGGTGCTCAAGTGACTTATTTATTCACAGAGTTACGTAAGCAGAAACTTGCTGAGTACTTGGCGGCGAAAGGCAGATTTAAACTCCCCAACCCAAAGTGAGTACTGAGTACTTCTGAATTTAAGACAGCTGGATGAAATGGCAGACCATTGATATACTTTTTTTTTTTCTCTCTCGTTTTTCCTCAAGGCCTTATCTCAAGGACAGTGCAGTTCTGAAGAAACCCACAGGAGCTACGCAGAGTTTTCAGGCTGTACGTTTAAAGCTTGATTTATCTGGTTTTGATTCCTAGAGATGGATGTGCTGACATTTGACATTTTTTGTTTTTCTCAGTTATGCAAAGGGAAGGAGAACCAGACCTCGAACGCTGCATCTGTGAGAAAAGACATAAAGATGAAAAACGCACTGACAGAAAAAAATAAAAACACCACCACTTCTAAAAAGGAGTTGAGGTCCATATCTAAAGCTCCTTCTGCAACTTTTCAGCATGCCACATTCAACTCCACTTTATCTCAAACAGTTCAGCACAGTAGAACACTTTCTAAGGGAACAGCAGCCATTAAAGGCATGTCTGTTAAAGAGCAGCAAACAAAGCCACCTATATATACAGTTGTTGGAACTCAAAAACAAGTTAAGATTGATCGAGTATTGAAGTCTGAACAAATAAAAACCTCTTGTGGGATCTCTCGTTTGGTAGAACAAGCTTCCAAGCAAGACTCTGCTAGGAAGCAATATGTTGTTAAAAAGGAAGCTTCTGTCAAAATGATTTCCAAATCTCAGATTAAATGTCCCACAGGAACTGAACATCTGAGAAACATGTCATCAAGTAGGAATGAGGCAAAACCTGTGACTAATACACAGACTAGACATACCCAAACCATTAAAAACGGGATTAGTCGTTGCTTGGGCAGTACATACAGTGGTGTCCCTAAGGACATGAAATCACAAGTCAATAATTCGCAAACGAAAAATGTGAGGTCAGAAACTACTCAGAATAAGACAAAAAATGCCAGGTCAGAAACGGCTCAGAAGAAGACTCTTTCTCAATTAAATGAGCCAGGTAACAAACTGGCTCTCACTGTCACACAAAAAACAGCTACTGCTATGGCTAAACAAAGGTTTTCAAATGTTTTTAAAACTGGAAATGCTCCTAAAGCAAGTGTGACAGCAGCAGGCAATAAAAATTCACTTCCACAGCAACAGCACAACACAGTTAGACTGCCCGCTAACCCTACCGTTCCAGTGTCAGTGTCACAGAAAGCTCCATATCTCTCCAAGAGCTGTACCAAGGCCAAGAAAGACGTGCTGCCTAAGACCCCCAAAACAGTGCACAATCCTGGGACCCAGGGTGTTAGGACGGTCCCTCTGGATGGAAAGAAGAAGATGACTGCTGCTCAGGAAGAGAGAATGTGAGTGTGTGTTTTTGTAATGAAACATTTAAAGCTATTGTCTTTTCTCTGTTATCCAAAGGTTTTGGTGCAAGTGAACTGTTATTATGTGGAACTGTGACCTTACATGCTTCATGATGCATGTAGTAATAACTTGACATATTTCTCATTTATATAAATCTTAATGATATGTCTTGAACAGGCGTAAACTCCAGGAGTGGCGAGAGTCAAGAGGAATAACATATAAGCGCCCCCCGATGCCTGTTAAGTCAGTAAGGAGGAAGACTACTGCTGCTGTTTCTCAGAGTTACTGGGCTACTATGGAACAAGAGGATGAGGTGCATGGCTTTGTCTGTGCCGTGGATCAGTCACTGGACGACTGCATCAAACTTGTAGCGCAGGTACATGACCATGCTCCTGGGACTCATTCTCCTCCAGAGTAACTACTCAGGATAGCTGTTTCAAATTAAGTGGTATTGAAATGTGTTATGGGCTTGAAAGGACCAATTGACCCAAGCAAGTGCAATATCTTTCAGTTCAAGGTTAGTTCTCATTTTAGTGAGCCTCAAACTGTGAATTGCTCCAAGAGGAATACATTTATTTCCATTATCTTTCAAATGATGCTAGACAGTTTGATGGAATGGTAGTTTTTATTGTCAGTCATAATCATTATTAATATTGCCTGTTTTAGAGTTGTAATAAGATAAAGAATTTTATTTATCCCGAAGGAAATTATTTTGTCATTAGCATGCTCAGTGCCACAGAAAACTAAAATGTAGAGAAATTAAAAAAAGAAACACAGACAATTAAAGGATGTTATTATAACAAAATAACTAATACTGACACCACTGTGTGTAAGATTGAGTGTGCTATACCAGCAGATCAGTTGTGCGAAATGGTTTGTGAACGTGACTTCGTATTAATGCTGTAAAAATAAAAATAAATGCAATAAAATAGCAGCAGATGATGAGGGGATGAGATTAGCATTCAGTCAATTCCCAGATTAATATACATTCATGAGCTAGTACTTTTATGATCTCTCGCAGATTAAGAGAATAACTTTGATCGTCTTGTTACAACTGCACAGATCAACTGGGATATATTACAATCAGACAATAAGCAGACATTTCTCATAGTTGATCATGTGGGACAACTTGGCGGGCATTAAAACACAAGCGCTTTTGACAATGGCCAAATTGTGATGGCTAAACAACTGGAGTGTAGTGCTCCTAGTTTTAAAAAAAAAGGTGAGTACTACCAAACAGTGGTCCGAGGAGGAACAAACCATTGATTTGCAAGGGCAACAAAGGCTATTCTGTCTGGTCTGAGCTGACAGAAGGGCTTCTCTGACAGTTTAACGCTAATTATAAGAGGAATGTGTCGCACAGTACATTGGGGCTGCGTAGCTACACACCTGCCATAGTGCCCACATTAACTGTGTCATAGCTGTAACTGGAGTCATCGATGAAGGTCACCTGGTCTATGGGTATTCCCCAAAGATAGTGGCATCTTTTAAACAGAAGAAGCCACCCTCCCAAACTGCATCCATTTGATCAAAATGGTTTGAGAGATATAAGTTTAGGTTCACTGGTCTTCAAATAACGTAGATCTCAATCAGATCAAGTATCTTCTGTGTGTGCCACAAGTCCAGTATATTTTGGCTCATCAGTGTACGTCAGTGTGGAGAAACAGAATACTATGTAATAATACATCTTCTGAAAACTAAAGCTGACACCACTGAATAATTCAAACTTACCAGATCATTAGAAGCCTATATGGCTTTGCAAATTTGAGTTCTTTTGGCTTTCAATAGTAATATATCTATAAAAGGATAATGCATGAAAAAGCTTCGTCTCATGTTTGTCTCCTGATTTTTTTTTTTTTTAAAGACGTCTGCATTCCATTAGCTCTTGCACAACCAGATATGATGTGACCTACATGGTTTTTACAAGCTAAAGGAATTGCAAGTGAACAGAATTTTGCTACAGTAGTAAATATAAGTGTAATTTGGATTCAAAATAGTTGCATAAGAAAATATGAATTTGAATATAAGGTAACTCTTACTAATCCCCTACTAATAAAAAAAAAAAGTTACTTTCACAGCCCCAGCAATACAATAGACTGGATTAGGACCATTTCCAGTGGAATGTACAATTTTTTTTTTAAATGTTTGTGTAAAGCCCCTACCCACATTAAATGAATTAGAAGTTAATGAGTCTTATCTTGCCCATTCAGTTAGAGATTGTTTCATGACTTTGTGTTGTGCCTTTTTCCTGTGCTTTCATCTCACTTTCTGTGTTCTTGTGTTACCCAACAGGGCTGTCACGTAGACCAAGTGAGGCAAGTCCTGACTCGATTGCCAATGGCACAGAAATTTTCCAAATACTGGATTTGTCAAGTCAAGCTAATGGAGAAAGAGGGAAACTTCAATGTTCTCCCAATATTTGAGGAGGCTGTTCGTGTGGTGAGAGAGGTATGCTGTAAGAATACATTCTACGTTCTGCAGCAGTCTTGCTCTCACATTCTCTCTCTCTCTCTCTCTCTCTCTCTCTCTCTCACTCTCACACACACACATTGCTGTTTTGTTGGTGCTTTAATCTATTCATTAGTTTTGGCAACAGGTCCTGAACTGCCGGGAACTGCCTCTCCCCACCTCTTTGGCTGCAGTAGATTGTGTTTTGATCCCTCCAGTCCAGCACACTTTTTAAGACAGATAGTTGTTCTCTTTGACTCAGCTACTGAATAAATGACCTAGTTTTAGTGTTAAACAATTGGTCTTGATATATTTAAATTAGTATGCCACATGCTTAGTGCAAGGACAATTACAATCTTATTAAAGCACATTTAAAAGAAGGCCTAGGAGACTGTTGATACTGTACATGTCTGAAAAGTATATCCTAGAAGATGCGTCCAGGATGGTACTAGCATTTTGGACATTTCCGTTATAAAAATTGCCTGTTGGCACTTGTTAATTATAATTCATGGATAATACAACATGGTACCTCGGATCATGTGCTGTGCCAGTTATCCCTGCGATAATTTGTGCGTGTGGATAACGTCTGTCGTGTACCTGACTGTTTCCTTTTAAAAGCCATGAATTATGGGTCTTTGTAGCTGCTATTGTTTATTCAGTGATTTGATTGATTATTCATACATTTTTATGTCTATCCAGTACGGACTGTTCGGTAAATAGACCTTCAGTCTTCTGGGAACTCCATTATGTCGTGAAATTATGTGGCTGTTGGTTTCCATTCAGCCACAACAGCTTTAGCTTTACTGATAAGACTTTGAACCACTAATGTCTGGCAAAGTTTTAGCCTTAATTACAGTAGAATGCTTGGCTGTGAAAACAAATGTATTGCTCTCAAAGAAGGGTCCCATGCTTTGTAAAGCTTAAAAAGAATGATTTTGTAATAATGTTATTGCTCTTGGCAGCCTGTGGACGAACTGCGCTCTGTGGTTTTTGAGATCCTGAAAAAGAAAGAAGCAAAAGGTAAAATAAGAATGAAAATTCCTTTTCTCTTTCTGTTTGAAATTTGATCTTGGATAGGTGATGGTTGTAACTTCAGAAGTGTTGAGTATAGGAGGTTTTTGTCATTTACCTTAAAGGCGTCTATTTTTTCCACTTAAAAATGTTAAAATAAGGAAGCAGTATATGGAATACACAAAATGTAAATTCTCACAAATGTGTTTCAAGATTCGTGTTCCAATAAGATAGAAGAAGGGAAGGAAGCACATGGTCAGGAAGAGGGAAAGCGCGACTGCGACATGCACACCCCAAAACCTGTTGGTGCCCTGATACGAGGAATGAAGGGAGATTCGTCTGTAATAAAATACAAGATCACAGCTACACCAGGGTATTTTTTTTTCTCCTTATGTGAATATATTTATTTCTTGATCGAACCTTTCTTTTAATAAGTCATGTTAGGTTGAAGAACAGTGTTTTCTGTCTTTAGAGTGTAACTTGTGCAAGAACATCGTTCAAATAATGAAACATTTGTGATCATTCATGCAAAACAGGATTTTTTTTTTTTTTTACTCATTATTGTCTGAAAATGAATCATTTTAGTACTTACGAGTCATTAATACAATTGAAACCGACAAATTATTTGCACAAATCAGCCACTTTGCTAGTCACACATTACTTTGTGTGCTCATTATCCATTCTTACAACCTCTCCCATAGGTGCAGATACAGTGGTTTACAATTACAGACTGTAGTCTATCTGTTTCTCAGCATAATTTCTTTGCCCGTTTTGCCCTGTTCATGAAAAGTCAGGACCACTAAGGACCACCTGTAACTGCAGTCAGTAACTGTAAACCATAAAGTGCACCTGTATGGTGAGTGGAGCTGATAAAATGGGCAGTGAGTGTAGATACATGGTAAGTATCTATCTACTGAAGTTGCTCATAAGTGTATAGTTGTTCAGAGCATTTCCTATAGTCTAAGTAATAACGAATACTGTTTTCCATTAAGTTTTATTGGTGTAGAGGTGTATTTAACCTAGTGCTTGTCGTTTGTGAACAGCGGGAAAATGAGCCAACAAAGGGAGAAATCAGGACAAGTTGATGGCCATGAAATTCGCTTCTTTACTCCAGTACGCCGCTCAGTGCGAATTGAGAAAATAGGTCCTAGGTACCCGGCAGCCCTGCAGGAGCACGACCCCTGTGTGACCACTCTTCAGGACCTACTGACAGGCAATGAAGGCGAGGCTGAGAGCACCTGTGCAACGGAATCATCAAGCCCCCCACTTTACGTGTACCGTGAGAATGAAGCCCTGAAAGAACATGTTCAGATTGAACTGGTTTATGAGGAGGCAGAGGAGTGACTGGTTAATAAACAGATGTTCTGAAAACCTTTTCTTTTTTTTTCTTTTTTTCTTTCTTTCTTTTTTTTTTGGCGGAGCCTTCCTGACCTCCGAACGAAACGCCACGATGAGCGCATCTAGGAGATGTGTCACATGTTTGTGATTTACTTTCAGGAAATAATGGTGAAAAATAATATGATGTGTCACTACCAGTGGTGCTTAAAGCAGCAATATGACAGAGAACAGGTTATTTAGAAGTGTATTTATTTTAATTTTTTTTACCTTTCATAGCAACACTATGATTCTATACAAAGCTTTGGGGTTCAAATGTTACCCAGGATGAAATAGAAACAGGTTGTTGCCATTGTATATAAATCCTGTCCTGTGTTTACCTAGTGAAGTGTCTGGAGAACTGCACATTTTGAATGCAATAAATAACATGGAATCACGTGTCATGGTTGGTTGCTTGTGGTATTGTATTTGGTTTGGTAATGAATAAACACTTAAGAAATGCACAGTAGTCTAAACATGTACACAAAAGAGCTAATTTGTCTTTAAATTAATTTAGAATTGGATTTCACAAACTTCTAAAGCTTGGGATTTCTGGTAACACTTAGCTTCTATCAACACTGTGTGGCCAAAAGTATAGGGACGCCTATTACACCAACAGGGACTTTAATGACATTGTATTCGAATACATCAACTTTAATATGGAGTTGTTACTCCTTTGCAGCTATAACAGCTTCCGCTCTTCTTGGAAGGCTTTCCACAAGACTCTGGAGTTTCTGTGAGAAAATGTGCCCATTCATTCTGTAGAGCATTTATGAGGTCAGATACTGATGTTGGACGAGAGGCCTGGCTCGCAGTCTCCATTGTATGCAGAGTCTCGGCCATTGTCTAGGAAACAAAAAATGATCTGCAGAAAATGGTTCTGGCGCCCATGGGTTGAGGTCAGGACTCTGTGCAGGCCAGCCAAATTCTTCCATACTGAATTCATCGCACCATGTCTTTATGGAGCTCGCTTTGTGCTCTGGGACACAGTCAAGCTGGAATAGAAAAGGTTCTTCCCCAAACTGGGTCCACAAAGTTGGAAGCATTAAGATTGCCTTCACTGGAAGTACAGGGACCTGGCCCAAACGTGTCAGCTGGTGACCTAGTGGTTACGGCATTCGCCCTGCAGTCAGAAAGTTGTGGACTCGATTCCTAAGACTGCTAGTGACACCTGAGGTTCTCTTCAGCAAAGTACTGTCCCCACACACAGCTCCCCTGGCTGCCCGCTACTTGATGTATGGAGAAAGAATTTCGTGCTGTGGTGTCTTCATGACAGAATTGTCGCTTTCACTTTTGTCCCTATAGTGTGTCTTTCTATCTATCTATCTCTCTCTCTCTCTCACACACACACACCAGTGAAACTACACAAGGTCAGGCCCTTAAGAAACAAAGGCGGTTCTGTAAGAAAACTTGGGAGAGGTGTGCGCGTGCGCACGCACTCCAGGAGAAGCATATAAAAGCACAGCTCCAGCCTTTGCTTCTTTCAAGCAGACTGGAAAACCTCCAGCAGCCTGTCGCTTTTGAGGAGAAAAACTCAGTCTGGCGTGCTTCTAATCATATTAATAGTGTTTGGATTCGGTGGAGACTAGGTAAGTAAAAGCGACAATTAGACAATCTGGGGCTAAAACCAGTGTTTTCTGATAAATGAGAGACTCCAGTGTTTCAGTGAACCAGTGATTTTTTAAAGAGCGTGGCAGCTGAGTGCATATTAATGTTGAACTTCTAATGAGGGAGTATTGCGTGACTCAAATGAAATTCTTCTGTTACGTAAGTAGGTGCTGGGAATTAAAAGTAGCTACCAGAAAAATGTCTTGGAGTTTAAGGTTCCAGCACTATAAAGTGCGACTTATCCAACATCTGTCAGTACAGGAGCTGAAGGCATTTATTTTATATTATTATTAATTTGTGGGATTTATATTATTGGGATTTTTAGTTTCATAATGTTAGATGTCGAGAGTGCTGCTAATTTCGTAGGATTTATCAGCATAGGAGCTGAAGGCATTTATTATCATTATTATTATTATTATTACTATTATTATTAGATATATTTCATTTGGAGTGTTCTTAGTTTTATAATGAGCTGTTATTGGTCAAAAGTGCTACTAATGTCTTATGATTTAAGTTTACAGCACTGTAAATAGCAGCTTCTTGGTTTATCCAACATCTATCAGCATAGGAGCTGAAGGATCTCTCTTTCTTTCTCTTTCTCTTTCTCTCTCTCTCTTTCTCTCTCTCTCTCTCTCTCTCTCTCTCT